>MDJU01000173.1:0-55677 GCA_001721665.1 Trichoderma pleuroti
GTCCATGACAAGAAAAACCAACAATGACCAGAAACCCCCTTGGCGCGCGTAGGTACACTCTGTTCCGTGACTCGTTCCGCGGTCCCCGTCCCATCAGATGATCTGTAATCAAGGGCTAGCTTGCCTTACCCATCCTCTTCCAACGGCTTCTCTTCTCCCGCCGGGGTAGCTCTTGTTTGGCTTGGTGTTCCTTTTGGGGGAGAGGGTCCGGCGGCATTTTGTGGATCTTGATTGTGTCATTTGGCAACTGATGAGAAACCAAGAAGCCGGAAGGGCCAAAGAAAAAACTGCCTCTTTGCTGCCTGTCCCATCAGGGTAGCCCCCGACATTTCCGCCGTTCGGACAATACAATACAATACAGTACAATACAGAAAAAGGCCCATTATGGATCGTTGATGGAACAAGGGTTTCTGCGGGTGCGGTTCGGTGAGTGAGTCGAGCGCTTGTCATGGCAATGGAGCCATTTTTGGCCTTTGCTTGGACCCAAGGGCCCCGCAGTACTCCGTACAGAAGACATTTGTATGAGCTGCATTTCATTCTTTGTCTTGGTTTTTTTTGCCCGAGTTACGACGGCCCCAAAGTACATGTCCTCCGTGTGAATATTTCTGCTGCGTGGGCGGTTTGCTTGACAGGCACTTGCCGAGACGGTTTGCTGAATTGAACCGATTGAAGCCCTCTACGGTGCGAGGGCATCCCTCGGGCCTTTGCGCCCCTCCCTTTTCTCTCCGAAGAAGCAGTTCAAATGGCCCGGCGCGGCGTGAACCAGCATGGCACCGTTTCCCTCTGCGTGCGACCAATATATAAACAGCTAGAGCGAAGCCTGTTCTGCTCTCTGAGGGGTCCAAGGCTGATTGCATGACCCGGGGTCAGATCATCCAGAACCAGAGGGGGGGTGTGCACAACGATCCACGGCTAGCCTAGGTCTTTAATCATGGACCCTTCTGCCGCCACCTCCAAGTTCCTCTACTGGTACTGGTACAGATACACACGAGCCGTCGCAAGAGAGTGAAATGCTGGGACGGATGAGACGACCGAGGACATAGATGAAGAGAGAGTTGTCGACGACTCTGCGTCTGAGAGTGGGAACGGGGCTCCGTCCTCGCACATGCGATATATCGGTGTGCTTCTCCCCGACTCTGCAATGCGACGTCTAACCGGGCTGACTCGACCCATTGATAAAAGAGGACGGCCCCCATGCTGCCCGGCACGACCCTTGGACACACGCGGAGAAGAGCACCAAGGACAAAGAGAGACGAGGGACCAAGGCGCCGCTGTCTGTTGGCAGTTTCGTTTCGCTCTGCAGACGGAGTACGGAGCATGGCCCGACTGACTGATTGCTGGATAGGATAGCGTTATGCCCCCGATTCCGATCCCGCAATGCAACATGACCGAGACTGTCTGCTGCTTGAGCAGTTTTTGGGCGGTTTCCCTCGCCAAACCAACAGCCACCATCTTTTTTTTTCGTCTCTTGGTTCCCTTGGCTACGCAAGCCACAAGACTGCTGCTAAAGCCAAATAGTTTGACCTGGACCGTCGTACTAACGTGGCGAGCAAATGCGGGGTGTGGGCAACAAAGCAACAAGGCCAAAAAAAAAAGAAGAAGCAACAAATGACTGGAAAAAAGAGCCCGTCGTCAAAACGGACCAATCTCGGCTAGTCTGGCCTTGGTTGAATGTAGACGGGCAAGCAAATTGGGCCTCCCGCGGCCTCTCTTTCAATGTTTGATCATTGGATGAAGGAGGGAAAATGCAGGTTTTTGCTTTTCTTGCAATGGGCGCGTGTGATGGGCCGCAAGCCTCTCTCTCTCTCTCTCTCTTTTGTTTCGGCTGAATTATTGGGCCAGACAAGGCATGGACAGGAAGAGAAAAGAAGGGGAAAAAACAGCTTGGGGGCTAGCTGCATCTAGCTTTGGCCGCCTGGATGCGCGCTGCGGTTGGGAAATTGGGCTGGCCGAGCTTTGCTTTATCCCGTTAATTGCCAGCCTGCCAGTGACATTTCGGCGGGCGATGGACAAACAGGTGCGAATAGCGTGTCCCTCGGGATTCTAGGCGAGCTGCTAAGCCAAAACGCCAACTTTGAGAGGAAAAAAAAGGCTGGGGGAAGGCGATTCGGAGAGGTTTCCAGCAGAGTTGCGCCTTTTTGCTCGGGGTTTCTCTTATTCTGGTGTTTTGCAATTGATGTCTACCCGGGTTTGGTGCAGTCCTGATAGGCTGGCGCCGCCCTACTCGGGTAACACAGCATGAGTGAAGAAAAAAAAAGTGCCTCTTCTGCAAAACACGATTCGTCAATCCTTTTAGAGTGCATGAAGAAAAAAAAACCAGAAGAAAAAGGGCAAAGAAGCCCAACAGCAACGCAAGATATGAAATCCTTCTCATGCAGCAAAGGTGAGGAGGGGCAGAGGTGAAATGAGGGGGGCCTCTGATACATCCAGCTGCTGTAGATTCTACATCCAGGGTACGGGCGGCACGGAAAAAGGAGGGAGGGCTTGCAAGTGGCTGTCTGAGATGAAGATGCGAGTTTCATGCATGTGCTTTTTGAGACATGCATCTGAGGAGGGGGGGGGGCCATGCTGAAGAATGTTTCGTCGGGTTGTCGCCTAATAAGCTTGGATCATGTTCCTTTTTGCCCCCTCTTTTTTTCTTCCCTTTGGCCGTTTTGTATCAAATAATGGATTGGCTCGATTCAATGCCGATCCCGTGATGTGACAAAGTGTATGATGAAGGGTGAAAAAAGAAGAAGATTTGGAATCACATGATAAAAGCATAATAGCTAGATGCTGCTTGGTGATGAGAATAAACCTTCATCTCTATTTTGATAATACACACAATAATAATTCAAGTTCTGAAGAAGAAGCCGCAAAGTGCATATCAAACACTTGTCCCCCCATGTTTATGACGCCGCTTCCACGCCTCAGACAAGAACAGCCATGGTTGCAACTCTCGCAAGTGTCATATTCTATCCTCTTGTATTCCTCGCTCTAGGATTTACTGCGTCTTGAAGAGCAGGATGGCGCAGTGGCCGAGATAAAAGTAGATGAAATGCTTAGTCTCTGTAGATGCCAAATATTGTTTGTTAGCCGGCAGCCGGACCTTGAAACAGGGGGGTTCAGCCATCCACGTACCATGAGTTACGAAGCTGCCAAAGTTGCGGCCGACAATGCAGTGCCAGGTTGGGCCCTTTCGCTCATCAAACTGTATCGTCGTATATGGTTAGTAACGTCTCGTCTCGTCTCGTACAAGGGCAGGTTGGCTGACTGTTCGCTTGATGTGCTGTGCAATGTCCTATCATGTCTTGTCAGTTCTTGTTGTCGATCGCAACATGGCGTCTGGTCAATACATACCTTCTCAATGGTGAACTTGGCCATGGCTTCCTGAGCTATAGTCCCATCATTAGCTTCCTCCTCTCTCATGCGTAGGCTCTTTTCCTGCCAATGGCGGCGGCCGTCGAATCCAACGTACCAACTTCTATACACTCCTGCTGCATATCATCCGTCTTTCGAATTCGTTAGCTGGGTCGTTGGGGCTGGCCAGTTCTTCGGGTTGACCTTACCATGTCTGCGGATTTGATCTGCGCTGCAATGCCAACTGTTAGCCAAGCTTCCCCTTGTGCTGGTGATGTGGGATCGCGACGTACCCTCGAGCTTCTCTCTCGGCGCAGCGACCTCTGCCGGCTTGTCCGCCATGTTTTCTGATGGATGGATGGATGTTTGGTTGTCTGATGATGAAACTTGACGCGATTCCGCTGTGTATGACGAGGAGAAGAGAGCATTAGCAACAATGTTCCACGACAACCATGCGACGCCGAAGACGGTCTCATTGCCCCTTCCCTGCAATCGCCACCGGCAAACGGACGTTGCGGAAGTGGGAGCGCCTACCCTCAAGATTGTAGTTGTGTAGAGCTCGGCTCGCAAACGGTCGGCACGCCCGGGGAATTGCGTGCGGGATCGAAGATGGTCGTGTGCGCAAAGTTGCAGGTTCGCGTCTCCTTAACGTCGAGCTTTGGGAGTTGACAAGGACCGGAATCACAGGCTAAGCATCGGGGCGCACGAGCCATGCATGCCGTGGCTGCCAAGAAGCTGTTAGGGAGGTACCAGCGGCGGGGGCTTTTTTTGGCGGGGCTGGCAGGTCACTGCTCTATCCAAGAGCTTGCAGGGCTGAGTCGGAAGATGACAGCGCGAGATGTTGAAGATGGACGTTGATGAGTTGATTGGCAACAGCTGATGTCTTTTATTTTCTAATTTTAGAGCCAAGTACTATCTGTACTACTACGTTGAGCCTGTTGAGTTGTTTGCCGTGCGCAATCACTGGTACTTTTGAACAATGCACATAGACTCTGCATTCGAGGATGCTCCAGCGACTCAAAGCTCAAAATCAACACATAAGATGAATAAATATAGGCAGAGTATAGATGGCTGGATCTAGTCAAAGGGGGCAATCTGGTGGTTTGATTCCGGTATAGATTCCAATCAACCTGAATACTCAAAATCAACTCCGACATTGAACAACAGATGCTCCACCCTTGATCCAATCTCCAGCTAGGTTCTACTTGTTAAGATCCGAGATCAACGACCTCTTTTGAAATGGACCATTTCTTCTCTCCTCCCCTTCCTCCATTGTTTCCGGGCTTTCTGACCTAATAGGCTCTGCCAGTATCTGGGGAACCGCTTCGCGCATCCAAGGATGCTCAAGGCATTGCCTGACGGTAAACCGCTTCTCCATATCCACAACCAGCATGCTGTCAATCAGATCCAGCGCCGGATCTCCAACCGGGTCCCAGTACGGTGATGGGTAGTCGAATCTGCCCGTTTTAATCTGCTGAGTGAGTGTATACGGAAAGTCTCTAGAGTACAACTCGTCAGAAAAGGGTGGGAAGCCGCATAGACAAATGTACAAGACGACTCCGCTGGACCAAATGTCCACTGGGAATCCGTATTTCCGCTTTGAATCGGTCGCTAGTATCTCAGGGGCCACATCTAGGGACATTTAGCCATCGCTTTGCGTTAATAGTGCTAAAGGAGAAGAAAAGACGCAGGGGATGAGGAGAGTCGTACAGCTTGGCGTTCCGCAAAGGGTCGTTGTCCACTCCCATTTCTCAGTACCAGGGCCAATGATTTTGGCCAATCCAAAGTCTGATATCTTGATGATCAGGTTTTTCTCGTCTGCCAATAGGATATTCTCGGGCTTGATATCGCGGTGGATGCATCCCTGACCATGCTATCAACACTGTTAGAAAATCACTGAGCGGAGAAACACTTTCATTCGCTTGGCGGTCGTAAGCAAAGAGATTTGTAACCAGCAACCCAAGTTGGCTATCCAGAAAAGGTAGCGGTGATATCAGATGCTAGAACAAGGTAGCAATAGTGGCAGATACTAGAAGGAAGTAGTGATAGTAGCAGATACTTGAAATACTCAAATAGAGTAAAGGCGTTGAGTATTCTTCTGCACATCACCTGCCACAGCCCTTGGATCAAAGGATAGCCAAGTCGGGTGCTGGATACATGTAGCCACTCTGTAAGAAAAAGAGACTCACCAAAAACTCCAGCGCGGAAAACAGCTGCAGAAACACCTTTCGGGACTCGTCTTCCGACAAGCGCGTATTGGCGACAATATAGTTGAACAGCTCGCCGTGCGGCACAAGTTCCATGATCAAATACGTCCTTTCAAAGGAATGCTCTGCAAAGAGATCGACAAAGCGCAGGATATTCGGGTGAGGGTCCTTTTGGAGAAACTGCATCATCCTCGCCTCTCGGAACAACTCCATTGACCTCTTTTTTTTCGGATACTTCATCGGCAAAGATGCGCACTTTGACTGCATACCGTACGCCCGTTACTCTGTTTGCGCAGAGGTACACTTCGGCGTAATGCCCTTTGCCGAGCTGTTGGAGCAAGTCGTATCGCTTGTGAAACCCAATGTTGTATCCAACGTCTTCCATGTCATCCAGGAATTCTGTCCGAGAGTCAGCTCTCGTCTGCTTAGGTATAGGCGCCTCTGTTTTTGCATCAGAAGCAGCTTGTCCTGCCTCCTGGATGTCAGACAGTCCCTCCATGAGCCTCGAACTCTGTCGCTCTAGCGGCTTGTCGGCGACGGCGTCGTAGTTGGCAGTGAGTTTCCTGACCAGCTGATGGAGACCCTTGCGAGAGGCTATGAGGGAGGCGCGGCGCCCAGCAGGCCCCTTGGGTAGAATCGCTCCTCGATCAGAGAGGAAATGAGCAATGGCTTCTTGGCCGCTTCGGGTTGCAATGCTCAAGGCAGAGTCTCCCCAAACCGTTTCGGCTTTGAAGTCGGCGCCCGCTTCGACCAAGGTCTTGACAACTTGGAGATTGCCGCTGGAAACCGCAGACATGAGCGCGGTCAAGTCGCTCGCCGCCTTCATGTTAACGTCTGCGCCATTGTCGAGCAAGATTCTGGCCAGGGTTTCGTTCCCAACTCGGGCAGCTCTCTGCAATGCAGTCTCATCCATGTGGTCTTGAGCGTCCACCTCCGCACCCAGTCCAAGGAGCGTCTGCACATTTTCGACATGTCCGAACCCAGCTGATCGAATCAGGGCAGTCTCGCCGTCGCTCCCTCTGGCATTGATGTCATGGCCTTTGGATACCAGGTATTGCAGAACCTCTGGGAGACAAAAGGCTGATATCAGGACAAGCACAGGCACGTGTCTAGGAAACTCCTGGCTCCAATTTGTGTATCGGAACTTGCTAGCCTTCAGACTCCATGCTTGATTGACAGCTTCTACTGCAGCAGCTTCAGAGGAAAACTTGTCAATCCTTGGCCCAATGTCGGCGCAGTCCAGCTGGGCAAGATCCGAACCCCAGTACTGGGCGGCGTAAACGAGGAATGGGAATTGCTTCAAGCGGAGAGACATGGCTTCGTCGGTTGTACAGCATCCGATGGAAAAATTGGACAGTGTCAGGTATGTCAGGCTGATGCTTGCGAGGCTCATTTTTGCTTCCAACAGTCGCGTGTGGTGGCAGTTCTCAAAGTACTGCTGGGCAGTATAATGGACCAGACGAACCAGCTGCGATTCACCATCCACAATAATGAGACCGCTGCACACTCCCGTCAAAATGTCGCCGTCTGGGAGGTCGTCTTCATCAAGGGAGTCACCATCCGACAGCTCTCGTGTGGCATACAGGTGTTGCAAGTCCTGGACTGTGAGACTTTTCTTCGCGCAGACGACCCAGAACAGGATCAACTCAGCCAATTCAGCAGACTCTGAATCTTGACTGTGGATTCTCTCAAGGGCATCCGAATATGTGGCATCCAAGGTACTGGGTAGAGTTTTCAGCGCAGTGCGCACGTCTTTGCGACTAATCTTTCGAGACAAGGATTCAACATGTAGTTTTGCCAACAAGAACCTGATCATGATATGCTATAGTCAGCTCAAATGCGTATATCTTCTAATGCATCAATTGTAGCTTACATTCCCTGAGATTCTTGAATGATTGCCCTGATAATGTCGTCTTTCAAAGTAGCATCTTTAGCGACATGTTTCGAGAGCCTGGCTTGGTCTTGTAGGCAAGCGGTTATATAAGCCGTAATGTCTGTTTGCTGAGCAGATATCTCTATCCTAGAGGCTGTACTGAAATAGGCGTCAAATATGCTTGAAGACCTGGAAGTGCATAGAATCTTGACCGATGATCCCAGAGCAGAGACTGCGAGATGAACCGAAGAGCGTCTTCTTCCGACTCGGCACATTCGTCCAAGGCGTCGACAATGACATGAAACGTTTCAAACGTCGAAACCAATTTCCCTAGTATTTCAGTGATTTGTCGCCAATGTTGGATGAGTCTTGTATTTCTGGTGTTGGTTGTGCAGCGTTACCACTTCTGACGGCAGGACCTCACCGGAATAGTTTTGAAGTATCTGCTGGAGTATGCTAGACAAGAGGGCTACTTGATTTTGGGTGCTGCGCTGGTTGTAATCGCAGTAGATGAATGAGCAGAAACTGTTCTTCTGAGGTGGCTCTTGTTCGAGATGATTGATGATGAGAGATCTTGTGAAAACGTTAGCTGCTGATATACATCTCCAAGAGAACAAGAAATCACACACGCGAGACTTGTCTTTCCAGCTCCAGCTAAAACCAACAAGTTAGTACATACACAAAGAAGCTTCCTCAAGAGGTCGTAGAACGAACGTATCCCGGGACACCAGAGAGTCCCAGTCTTGCTCTTCACCCAATCGCGAAAAGTGGCATGTTCCAATAGCCAGAGGCCGGTGCCGGGCTGGACGCTGTCCAGAACATTGACATGTCGAGAGCGAAATGATAGCAGACTGATCCAATGGATGATCTTTTGCGAGTCACCATCTCGAGACTTTGCTTCCGAGCTCTCCACCTTGTCGCCGATCTTGTCAAGCTTGAGATTTGCCAATCTCATCAAATCTCTATTATTGAATTAGCACAGATACTATCTGCTCATTGAATGTAATGCTCGTACACGATATTGTTCTGCAAGACTAGACTGAAATGACTCTTTGATCTTTCCAAGCGTACAAGTAAATCTGCCACTTTCTTCTTGTCAAAGGGCCAGGTAAGCGGCTTCGCCAACTGCCTAAGCCCATCTTGAGGCGCCAATTCGGCAATAATCTCCTCGAGAAGTCGTCTAAAGAGGTGCAATGGACCGTCTGCACCGCCGAGCAGACTGATGGACTGTGGCATCAGCATATTCTCACTGTCTGGCAAGTCACTCGAATCCTCCAAACGATCCTGCAGCATCTCAAGCAGGCAAACCGTACTCTTAAGCTCATCTCGGAGCCGAGACCGATCGGCTGACCCATGCTTCATGTCTTTGAGATGCTGCGTTGCCGTGGCCGCGAGCTGCAGCACAGCAACGACACTCGTCGAGACAGGAAGAGGTCCGCTCATGTTACGGAAAAGGAAGACTCCGAGCTCGATTCTTTCAATCGCAGGGATGATGATGATTCATCAAAACTCGTCATTGAGAAACAGCCTCAAGTATCCTGCCCTGCTCTGCTGCCTGGCGAGGAAAAGGCTGCAGCTTACAGCCTTGTCGGAATTGCGGGGCTGCAGTCATGAGACGATGATGATTGATTATCGGATGCTATAATTGGAACCATCGTATACGCAACCTGGTGACTTGATAATTGCATCTGATGAAGCCAATCAAGATGAATTGCGCATTGCCAAGCGCGTCAGTGGTGTGGTGACACATGTTGGATAAGACAGAAAGGAAACGTGTGATGGCCATCTCTCACATGAATCTACCACCAGGTATGAGATCTACATCTACCAATTTCTAGTAAAAACTACCTGCATCTGATCGATCTACTAGCATCTACTACATGTAGATCTCCTACACCTCCTAGATCGACCTCCATCATATGGTACATGGACTCACCCACAGCAGCCCAACACTTCTCACACGCCTCATGCACCACCACATTCAACCTGAAATATCAAATGCTCAGCACGCCAAACCATTCCAATCCCCTTCAGCAATAGCCTCACCTTCCAATCCAATACCGCAGCCAATAATGCCTTCCCCTTCCTCCTCATTCCACATCGTCCTCCTCAAAGGGAGCAAAGGGGCGGGACATCGGGCATCCTTTATATGCTCGCAAACTAGCCCGCAAAAACCACTTTACGCGGGTTCCCTGGAATCAATATACGCGTCTCAACTCCCTTGGAATATTGGCTAAATGGCTTGCCCCTGTTCCTGAGACCCTAACCCACGGAAACGAAGAAGAACCCGTAGACTCATCCTCCCTTGGAACTCTCTTCTCCCCCCCCCCGTTCTGTGGGATTAGCTCCAGCTCTTTTGGATCCGTCCGAGTGGCCTGAGCGCCTCTGCCAGTGAAGCCGTTGCCTTCTTTCATCTTCTTTCACGGCGGAACAAATCCAGCGTAGAGTGAGACATGTTACGTACGTCTTCCGCAAACGGTCACGCACTTTGACCAAAGTTCCGCCTTGGCGATCCACCTCGTTCGCTCGGCCATGAAGAGACAAAAAGGTTCAGCCACAGATGCAAGTCAGTTGTCATGTAACAAAGGTGCTTCGCATGACCCAATCACTGGTTCTGGACCCGTGGTGCATGCTTGCAACAAGGTGGTTGATTATTACTCGTGTTTGTTTCTAACCATTTGCCCCCAGCCCAAGACCAAACGCCCATCCAAGTCTCACCAAGCAGCCACACAGACAGTGTAAACGCCGTATTCTCCAGCATCCTTCAGCCGTTAAATCATCCAATCAACCCGCCCCCTATCCCGTACCCCCGGGTATTTTGTAGTAAAAAAAAAAGCTTCCTTTTCCCTGTTTCCCAGCCGTGTATCCTTCCAAGTGTAAAAAAAAAAATAAGTTCCATGACTCAAAAGTGCCATCCAGATCTAAAACATGTCCCTTTTCGGTGCTGTAGCCTGATTGTCACAAGCCAACTAACCTACCAGTCATTGGGAATAGGCACATGTGCGCTCATCGTAGGCTCCGTCCGTCGCCTCTTCATCGACCTAGGGCTGTCGTCGTGCTCAGCCGCAACCGCGGATGCCGGTGTGGTTGCAACATCCGTGATGTGCCATTGGGTTGGATTCCACAGCCCAGCGTGGTCACTGGGATCCGCTCTTGGCTGCGTCGAGGGCGCAGTCGCCCATTCGTTGCCTGCGGGAGTCGATGTGGCAGGGCCGGGCCATGTATCGAGAGTCGGCATGTCCCAGGCGGTGATGCTGGTGGTGTCGTCGTAGACCAGTTGAGCCGACAGGTCCAACGAGGCCGCCGTGGTGGCGGCAGCAAGGTACTGGTTCACACCAGCCGTCGTCATGGGCTTCATGTCGGGGAAGCCAGCCTGTCCCTCAAAGTAGGAAGGGTTGTGAGCCAACGACAGCGAGTGCGAGCGCTCATTCGCCGCCCCGCCCGCTGTCGTGCTCACTGTTGGCAGGTAGTTGTTCACATCCGGGATCGAGGCCATGCTGGGATCAAAGCTCCCACCCGCATAAGGGCCATGGATAGTCGCCGTTGGGGGTGGTGTGGCCAGCCCTGTCGGAAAGTCAAACACGTTGATGTTTGTCTGCACTGGTGGCACCTGCGCGACGCCCGCACCGCTAGTCCACGCCGTGTTCATGTTCTCGTTCATGATGCCCGCGAGCTGCTGGCTCACACTGGGTGTCGGTGACATGACGGCGTCTCTTGACACGCCGGCCGAGGGGTAGACCAGAGCCTTTTGTTGGTGATATCGCGACATGGGGTCGTTGATGGTGAGCCATCGCCAACAAGTCCCCGAGGGCTTGAAGACGGGGTTGTACTTGTACCACTGGTTCGTGGTGTTGAAGCGCCAGAAGATGATGGCCTGCCTCTTCCACTGCGACGAGTCGGGGGCGCGGGACCACAGCTCCTGGTACATGGCGACTTTGCAGATGAGGTCGCTGCCCGTTGGCTCGCGGCGGCTCCACGACGCCGCATCGCCCTCGTCCTCGGATCTCTTGCGCTTACTGCCGGCCCTCCCTAGCTCGTGCTGCTTCTTCGACTCGTGGCGCTTCTCCTTCTTGCGTTGGTGCTCGACGTCTGGATACTGCACGGCTGTGCTCAAGATGCTGGCCCACTCCACTGCAGGGAAGGGCACGTGGATGTCCGCTGTCGGGGCCGCATGTGGCAATTGCAGTCGTTCATTTTGGAGTCGCTGCATCCCCGATGGTGGATGCCGCTCTCATTGGTGTAGACGCCGCGCTTGGAGTCGTCGCCGTACAGCTCGTCTGGCCGAGTCAATCGGGTGACGCACTTCCAGTGATGCTGCTGCAGTTCCGGCTGCGTGATGGCCACCTCAACAAAACCGGTGAGCTCTGATCCCGAGGGGAACTTGGCGTGTTCGTGCAGCTCCAGCGTCGAGCAGATTTCCAGCAGGAGGCAGTCTTGGTCCCGAGTGGGCAGGTCGAGCGTCTCGTACATGGCCGGCGCATCCTTTTGCCAACGCCGAATCACCGTCTTCAGACACGCTGAAGTCGCCCGATCCAGAGCCCGCGTGTATTCGTGCAGCAAGACGTCCTTGCCCAGGGCATCGGGAAAGTCGTCGCAGTTGGTGTACTTGTTCAAATGGGGAAATGAAGCTTGGTCCAGGGGGGTGTTGTTTGCGTCGTAGGCCACGTCGTCCCGGATTTTAATCTCTGCCGAAGACACATAGATCTCGCACGTCTTGGGCCGCACTGAGATGGATCCCTGCAGCGACAGCAGCTGCGTAAAGTAGTCGTAGTTGGGTCTCACTTCGGGCACTCGCCCCTCGGCCAACGCCGTCAGGATGGGGTTGGACTTGAACGACTCTTGCTCTTCTTCATCGTAATAATCGTCAGAGTTGGTTGATCCGGGCTCCTTCTTCTCTTCAGAAGGAAACAGAAAGTGAACTAGAAGACGAGATCAAGCCCAACGAGTTAATGACCCATCAGACTATACAAAGCAGGGGGGGTGAAGGGGGAGGGGAGTGTGCACTAACAGCACCGTAGATCTTCAAAAAACTTCTTGACAACTTGCATGTGGCTCGACACTTGTTTGCGTCCCATTTGCTCAATGCTGTCATTGCTGTTGTCAATGCGGAAGATTTCTTTGCTACCAAGGAGCGCTACGCAGATAACAAAGATGTACTCGCTGATGAGCATGTTTCGGCCATGCAGCTTGCCCCCCATGGAAAATTTCCGCCGGCCCATGTGAGGCATCAGGAGCACGGCTGGGCAGCATTTTCTCATTAGCCTCGCGTGTGAAAAAAGAAAAGAAAAAAAAAAGAGTGGGAAAGCAGAACAGAGCAGACATGGGAGGAAAAAGGAATGCAACAACTCACAGTCGACAAAGGCATCTTCGAGCTCGGGTCGGCGCCAGACGCCGCCTTTATCCTTTTGAGTGTCCTTGTGAGCCTGTCGGTTGCGGTAGTGCTTAAAGGCCGGCCAGTAGTAGAGAGGGTTGATATCCTGCCGGCTCTTGCGAACTTGCCGGGGCTGCTGATGACGAGGTGTCTGATGCCGGGGGAAAAAGACCTCGATGGACTGTGACGGTACTATATGAGGAGGAATAGGTACTATATGAGGAGGAATAGTTGGTGGCAGCGAGGCCGGGGTCTGGTAGCACGGGATGTTGCTGTTGAAGCTGTGTGCTTGGGCATTGCCAGCAGCCTCACGGAGCGGCTGTCTGCCGCCATGAACGGCCCGTCTTGCGTCGACGTACTCTGGTGCATGTGGAATTCCTTGTGAGGCAAGGACTGGCCTTGGTTGGTAGATGGAAGCCATGATGGATGCGAAAGAGGCCTGAATGGGAAAGAAAGGAATGCCCGACACACAAGATGTTCAAAAGCTCAACTCCAAGCCCAAAGAGAAGAGCTTCTTCTGCCACAGCCCACGTTGGTAAAGAAAGAGCAGAGCAGAGCAGAGCAGAGCAGAGCAGAGCCTGATGGGCAAGAAATGTGGAAAGGAATTCGGGGCGTGGAATGGTGGGATAATGTACGCTTTGTATGAGGCAAAGAACAGCCCATTGGAACGGACATGCCTTCCCAAGGAGAGCCCCGATAACATATAAACTCGAGACTCGGGAGGGCCAACGGATTGTATTGACAAAGGGGAGGACGGGGGTGGTTAGCAGCTTGTCCTTGGCCCCTCCAACCCGAGATACATGCTTTAAGCTACCAAGATTTCGTCCATCTGCAAAGCACAGCATCCAGCATGGGCAGGGAAGCTGGTGCGGCGGGGGTGGAACTTCGACCAGGCGGCAACTCTACGTTCAGAAGACTATTTCCACCAGCCAATGAAGCACAACTAGGTCACCCACCAGCACATGGCAGCGTGAGGTCTGTTACGAGGGGCGTTGGGCATGCAAGGGAGTCTGAGGGCGGGGCCAGGACGCCATGGTCTCACCCACCCTCTCCCCAGAGACATGTGCACCAGGTCACCTTGGGCGCGCTGGCCCAGGCATGTAGAACGAGATTAACATCAGACACGGCGCCGCGGCAGCCCTTGGGGCAACGCGAAACCAGAATTCTTCGCCCGAGATCCAGGCCAGCTGATGGGACCCCACGCCGCGGTCCATGGGGAGGGCCGTTGTAGAAGTTCGACATTGGACACCCCTCCCCTTGCCAAGGGATCATTAGATATTCCTATGTATGTTCAATAGAGCGCGGGCTAGGGGAGGGGGCACAGCTCAGCCTTGTCGGTGCAACACAGCCAGCCCGTGGACATAGTTTGGCTCTGCCTTTTTTTCACCTCAAGCCTCAAGCTCGTCCTCGTCATTGCCAATAGTAACCTTTTTCCTCCCTCCTCCAGTAAGCTGCTGAAGGGCCATTTTATTGGCCTGGCCCCCTACCTTTCGTTGCATCTTCTCGATCTCTTCCTCAGCATCGACAGCCTCGGCAGCGGCAAAGTCTAATACTAGTCGCCGGCCGAGCAGGTGGGTATCTTTCAATGCGTTTAGCGCATTCTCTGCCTCTCGAGGGGTCACAAAGTCGGCAAATGCGAAACCTCTTGCGGTATAGTCCGCCTTCTTTGGAACGCGGACCGATCTGAGTTGCCCATAAGTCCCAAACAGCGTGCGGATGTCTTTCTTGGTGGCTTGGAAAGGCAAATTCTTGATGACGATCTTGGTTCTTTGGGATGCAGCCTTCTTAGCCGCGTCCTCGCGCCGTCTCTCCTCGGCAGCGTCGTGACCCCTGTGCGAGGCTTTGACGCCCAGCGCATGGCCATCCAAGACGTAGCCATCCATCGTCTTGAGCGCCGCCTGTGCTTGGCTCTTGGATCGAAACTCTACAAAGCCAAAGCCCATGCTGAGCGTCTGGCCTGGCTTTTTGGCATCTGTTTTAGTCTTGACACGAGCCGAGACGAAACCGTCAAGAGGCTCAAAGGCTTCAGCCAACTTGCTTGTCGTCGTGGCAAAGTTTAAATTGCGGACAAAGAGTGATGCGGTTTCCGCAGGCTCCTCGACCTTATCGCCGCTTGACAGCAATTCGTCGACGCTCAATTTTTGGACCCCAGTGCGCTGATCCACAACCAAGCTAGCCTGGGCGTGCGCCGCGTCCTTTTTGAAGAGATCGACTGGGGCCTTTTCCAAGAAAAGGACGCTGTCTTTGACTCGACGGTACGCCATCTTGCCAAATGCGGCCTTTGCGTGATTCAGTTGGGCGAATTGGATGATGGCAATTGTGCCGGTGGGTGGCATCAGAACTCTGAGAACTGGACCACACTCCTCAAACATTTTCCGGAGTTCTTCCATCGAAGTGCCGTAGGGAAAGTTCTTGACCAGAATAGAGGAGCCCCCTCGCTTGTGCGATTTGAAGGCATCCAAGTCCACGCCATTGGAAGCAAAAAAAGCCTTGGTTTCCTGGATGACTGTCGTTTCTGCGATGGCTTGCTTGACGCCCGCATCGGCAGATGTGGGATCGAGAACTTCGGACTTTGAGACGCCCAGGCGTGCAGCAACGGAGGCGTTGACGGCGTCCTGGCTCATGTACAGCGAATTCCAGTTGAAAACGCTCGTTGCGGCCTCTGTTTTTTTGCGTATCATGTTTTGCTTCTTCAGGGGTAACTTTGACATTCCAAACTCGTCCACACTCTTCTTGGCTTCGGCAGGAATGATGTGCAGAATGCGCCCCTGGAAAGTTACCCCATCAAGAGCTTGGAATGCGCTCACGGCATTAGATGAATCTTCAAACAACACCATCGCAAACCCCTTGCGAACTCCCGAAGCATTGGTCGGTAGATGTACCTGACTAAGTTAGCCACCCGATCAACGAAACATGCATCGCAAAGACGTGTTTTGAATGAGAACAGGATATCAGAGAGGTCGAAGCATCTACTAAAATAATCGCCCAGGTTCACATCACATGCCGTAGCATAAGATGTCCCTATCTTGGGGTTCATCACGTTGCCTGTGTTTTACATTTTCTCATGGAAATGGAAGGAAAAGAAAATCAAATCGGTCAACTTACCTCCTGTAGAGTGCCAAATTTCCCAAACTCTTGGTGGAGATCTTCTTCTGTGGCGGTATAAGGGAGATTCCGAACAAAGAGCCGAGACGTCCGCATGATGGTGGCAATCGCATCACCTGCACCGGCGCCCTCCGCTCCCTTGTTGTCTGCTTCTTCGGGGGTATCTTCATTAACAGCATCGCGAGGAGAAGGAGGGGTGTCATCCTTATCCCCGCTGTCTTGCACGACAGTTTCAGCCTCAATTGCTGTTTCTGTGGGCTGTGGGAGGTCGTCAGGATCAACAAGATCTAGCAGTCTGCTTGTGCGTGATCTGAGCCAGTCGTCATCTGTCGCCGCCCCAGCTTCCGGTTGAGGAAGCTTCTCGGCCTCTTGAGGTTTCACATCGTCGGCGACAACCTCTTTCGTCAAAGGCAGAGCGCCATGATCCGACGTCTCCCTTGGTGGTCTTTGGTTCATCACCAGATCTCGAGTCGCCTCAGATGACTCTGTCTTGCGTGACTTTTCCTTTCTCTTCGGGATTTGCTCATATTCGTCGTCACTCTCGCCCTCCACGACAAGGGGCTCTCCACTCGTGGCAAGTCCAGTCATGTCGGCATCAGGATTTGTTTCATCAGCAATGACACCCTCCTTGCCTGTCTTCATCACGCGGAGAAACTCTCGCAGCTTAGGGTCGGACTCATCCAGGTCCTCTCGCTTGCGCTTCTTAGAGCCACCCTCCTCATCCTGCTTGGGGGGTGGGTGGCTCGCCACCTGATGATCGGAATGGACTGATCGTGGGTTCTTGTTCAGGGCTGGGTCTGAGATCTGTCATTCCATCAGAAAAGGTTCATCTTATGTATAGGTCACAGGCAGGATCACGGGTGGCACCTACCGGCTTTGCTGGTTCAACGGAGATCTTAGACATGCGAATGTACGACTTGTTGAAGTACTTGACGGCCCCTGAGGCATCTTCGGCTGTTTTGTAGCCCACATAGCCAATGCGCCGCTGAGGGATGAGCTTGAGATCGGTGATCTCGCGGTTCTTGGCCGAAAAGTGCTTCCGAAACTCCGCCTCCGTAAGAGTAGGCGGAAGGCCCTTGACAAAAATTCTGGTCGTGTCCATGTTTGAATTATGGCCAGTGAATTTGAAAGCAATTGACCACCTGTCAGCTTGCAGGCATATTCGACAACGAGTTTTGGACCTTGTGAAGGTTGAGCTTGACAAGGACCAGAAAAAAAATCCACGAAAAAAAGTTGGACGTTGATATTTGCAAGGTTGGATAGTGGGGCACGCAAGAAATTTATGCGGCCCGTGCGTTTCACCGAACGCCGTGCCAAGCTCCAAACCCGACAGCTCTCGAGTACATGTGCCTACCCTGTAGATGGCCAGGTATTGTAAATTTACATGTAATCAACGTAAATGAATTAAATGGCTCAGAGCAGCAAATGCATAGATATCCCTAATAGATTAGTCACTGAATGCATGGTTGGAAGTAAATGCGTTACTCTTTGAAGTGATTCATTTGTGGATTAATGTGGTGCTGGGTTGAGAGTGCATTCTTGCCCTGGCAGTGCTTATCGCACTTGTGGTTGTCTCTATCAAAGGGGTGGTCTTGAAAACAATTGCACTAATATTTGAGAGTGAGTTTTAAGGTTAAAGAGGAGGAGGGAAAAGGAAAGGATGAGGGACAGGATGAAGATGTTGAGTTGTTACGAGGATATGTGTGACCACTCTTTGCTCGAGCTCACTGGTATGTTTGCTCTTGTTTGCATCTGGTTTTCCTCTCTTTCATACAACACATGGTGGGGGGCCCACCTCCCCAGCTTCGTCAACTTTGCTAGAAAAGAAAGAAGAAGGAGAAATGAATGGCGAAACACCAGAATATTTTTTTACAAAGGATGAAGATGAAGAAATGGGCGATGTGGTGCCCTCCACAGTACGGGTCTCGAGGAATAGATCAAGATATAGTTAGTCCTCCCTCTTATTGCTACAGCCAGTCTTTTATCTTGATGATCACACGATCCCAGCTCACTCACACAGCGTGTATGGACGTGACGTGTTGTTGTTAATACTGCCCTGAGGGCATGATATGTCATTCAGGTCCCTCTATATAATGACCACACTCTCCCGATGGCATGTGTAAGCCATGATGAACAATTACGAGTTACGCTATGAAAGACCAAGATGCATATACACGTATCTCGAGTTAGATATGCGCTGTGTAGCCTTAAGAGTTGTACGGCCTCCCGCAGAAACTTACGCCAGTGACCATAGTTGCTTGGTAGTACGAGAGGGGGGGGCAGATGGGACATTTAAATAGATGCGGGGAGACAAACAAGAATCTTCATTGACTGCCAAATCTACATACACTGATACATGAGCATCATCCTCAAAAGCTGGCTTGTATTCTTCTCTTGGGTCTGAAGAACTTTTGCATACAATTCCACCAAAATGGGATATGACTGCGGCTTTGACATTTTCCCGAGACTCGAAGCGAACGACGAAAATAAAAAAGCATACCAACAATTCCTAGACGAAATCATCGAAAAGTACAAGGACGTCTACGATGAGAAAGGAAGGCGGGAAGATGGTAAAATATTGGAGCTCCCGAATTCTTCCAAGTACTCCGGAAAGAATGTGATACGTCTGGCGATTGGCGAATGTCCGCAGATGCCTAGCAGCGCCGAGCATTGCAACTACTTCCTACGCTTCAGTTCAAAGGTCAGTGGGTCTTTGACAACGGCCGCCCAGCCTTATATCATGGATGTTCTGGAGATTGCAAGGAAGCATTTTGGCAGCAAAGTACATTTTTGGCATGAAATGAACGAGTTTGGGGAACCCGAGCAGCAATACGGGGTATACAGTTGGACGGAGGTGCATGACGCAGAGAAGGAACTCAGAGAGCTTGGTTCCGGAAAAGAAGAGAGTGGATAGTTCGTATCGATCCTGTACTTTCAACTTCAACTAGGCTTACTCTCTTAGTAATGAATCCTTCTGTCAATCACAACTGAAATGTGCATCATTGTGCATGTAACAAAGGCTGGGATGACAAGCAAGCAGAATGAGGTTCATGGGGATCACATATACCTACCAACTTGTAGCTTACATCTCAGATCAACTATCCAGTTTCAAGGCGACTGATCAGAGCCTTCATCGGTAGCCACTCTACTAATCAATACATGTTGTTTAGCAGTGGTAGCGCTAGAAGAGGGTAGCAATAGTAGCAGGAGATTTATATGTCATCAAATCTCTACTACCGGCAATGGAGAAGAGTAGATCAATTAACGCTACACGTAAACGGATTCATTTTATATGTGTGGTCACAGAATATTCTCGGAGTACAAAACAGACCCTCAATAGTCCGTATATGCCGCCGATTCGTTGATTCCGATTTGCCTCTGCCGATTGCGCGTGCGGGGATGTGGAGAGATGGGCAGATGTTTGGCAGACACGGCTTATGGCGTCATTTACGCTTGTGCTCACTCGGCTTAAAGGATACTTCAACCTTCATTTGAACCTCCGTATCTTCACATATATACTCGTGTAAAATATAAGGGTTCGTTTCTTCTTCCTTTGAGAGCCAATATATATCGAGTATACTCACTTTTGAGACAGGTAGCCGGGTTCTTATTTAGGCTCAAGGCCGCGCTTCGCCATGTCATTCACATCCATCCCAATCCTCGACCTGGATCTCTCCAGAGATCCGGCCACCAAGCCCGAGTTTCTCAATCAGCTCCGTCATGCACTCATGGAAGTTGGCTTCTTGTATCTTAAAAATGTAGGCATTTCACAGGAGTTGTGGGACGAAGTCATCAGACAGGGCAAAGGCTTCTTCGACATTCCCCAGGAAGAAAAGTAGGTTTCATCCTCGCGTGGCAACGATTGAGTCGAGTTGACTTACTAAACTCCAACCTAAACGACAACAGACTAAAGATTGAAATGAAGAATGCGCCTTCATTTCTGGGCTACTCTCAGCTCTCTGCAGAAATCACGGCCGGGGCCATAGATCACAGGGAGCAAATTGACCTCTCAACCGAGCATGTCCTCCCGGGCCCCGATGCGCCGCGGTTTTACAACTTGCTCGGTCCCAATCAGTGGCCCTCAGAAGAAAGCGCGCCGGGATTCCGAAGCACTTATACCGAATACATGCGCCAAATGGGCGAAATCACCATCTACTTTACCTCGCTGATTGCCGAGGCGATTAAGCTACCAAGGGGCGCTTTTGAAAAGTACTTTGAGGCGGATCCGCAGCACAAGCTCAAGATTGTCAAGTACCCGGACCTGGCTGAGCTGGGACTTCCAGAGGGCACACAAGGGCAAGGCGTAGGCCCGCACAAGGACAGCATGCTGACCAGCTACTTGCTTCAAGCCACGAACCACCGAGGTCTGCAGGTCCAAAACGTCCAAGGCAAGTGGATCGACTGTCCTCCCATCGACAGAACGCTTGTGGTGGCTATTGGACAGGGCATGGAGGCGTTGACTCAGGGCGTCTGTGTGTCAACAACGCATCGTGTCTTGTCCCCCGCCGCAGGGACCGGTGCGCGGTTTAGCATCCCCTTCTTCCAAGGTGTGAAGTTGGATGCAACGTTTGAAGAACTGGAGACTGTTGGAATCGGCAAACTCCCCGAAGAAGTCAAGGAACAGCGTCAACAGATCGTAGAGAGAAACGGTGGTCGCATCGATGATGTCGAGTTTACGTTTCGAAAAGGCTCCGTGGCTACCACAATGGGAGAGGCAACTCTGCGTAACAGGGTCAAGAGCCATCAGGATGTGGGACAACGCTGGTACCCAGATATCCTTAAGTCAATCCTCGAGGAACAAGCACAGGCTGCGCAGAAGAAGCAGGCTCGCAATGTGCCCAAGCCAGCCGCAGAAGTGACTCCCACCGCCGTGGAGGCGCACTAAAGATTGGTGGGCTTGAATCCTCTTGCATGCGAGCGTCTCTTGACTTTTGTTGGAGGGGTATGGGAAAGGACCAGTGTAGGAATATACAGACCAATGAACACGCAGAAACAAAGGGAGAAGGGCCATCATGACATGAAACGCCACAGAAGTGGCCTGTGCTATGCTATGTCTCATTGTGTTTTGTGAACCAAGTACTCCGTATCAGCGCTATAATGCTTCGCTCCCAGACCAAACTCCCTTCGCCTTGCCAGCAGCCTAGCAAACACCTATTTTTTCTATACTGTCAGAACGAATCGTTGTCCATTATGAGGTGGCGGCGAAAGTCGGGAAACACTCGGACAAGCCCTTGCTGTGCTTGTTCTGGGCGTGTTCCAGAAGTCTAGACGGAGTCGTGATTCGTTAGCCATGGCCCAATCTGGATATATCATGTGAGGGAGGAATGTCGTACGCGGGAGCCTTTGTGGTCTTCAAGAACGTCGACTTGCAGATCTGGCACTGAATGTCCATTGCCTGGGCGTTCTATGCAGGTGGTCAGCCGTAGTCGGGGCTAGGTGGCCGGACGGGCCATCAAGGTGTAGAACGCACCACTTTGAGCTGCGATTTGGCAGCCTTTCCGCCCTTTTCGTTGTTGCGCTCACGTTTCTGCTGTGCCTTGGCGCCCTAAACATTCATCATGCAAGTCAGAAGCCGCCGGAGTGATGCAACGGAAGAGGCCCGTGGAGTAGCGGGAATATGTCTTACGTTGCCCATTGTGATGGATGTGGGATGAAATTGCTGTAGAGCGGGGGAGCAAGCCGAAGCTATTAGTAAGACAAGGATGATTGAATGCTTGTTATTCGGCGAAGCTGCGTTGGGCGGAACTGTTTGCGCTGGAAGCAAAGTATCGTCAGATGCGGTGTCTCAAAAGTTGAGAGTCGATATTTGGAGCCAAAAGGCCGATAAGCCGATGCGATAAGGCTGGAAAATTTGCAACTGTGCCGATAGGGTGATCAGGTGAGCCGCCGGAACTCCGAGTGAGCGGAATGGCGGGCGGCGTCCGCTGAGAGGGCGCCGTTGGGGGAGCCATGTGCTGAGCGTGCAGCTTTCAGTGGCCTGTGGCTGCTGACGGGCGAGGCCTGACGGGCGAGGAATCATGTCGGCAGCCAATGGAGAGGAGCGCCACAGGAAGGGAGCTGCGCCACTCCCGACTTCGATTTACTTGCACCCGGCCTTGATGATCTTGAAGAAGAAGCTGCAATGGTTTGTTACATGTGCCCTGCATTAATATGTCTCTCGCTTCTCATAGGCAGGTCTATGGAGGCTTCATACTCAATTGAGTTGACAGACGTTTTCCTCCTTTTTCATGATTCCAACTGGTCTGGGGAGAAACAATAGCCAAGAATTAATCACCTACCCGATTGGGCCAAATCATCGGTAGTCCGGAGCGGAGGTGGCTTATACATCCCGTACGAATATAGATGCCGGGATATGGGTGAGCATGCGAAGAGTTGATGGAGCACGCCACCGAGGCAAGTACCGACTGTAAGAGACAAAGCAACATGTGAGCAAGTTAACTCTCCAACTTGTCGCAAGGAGGATCGCTGCCGGCTGCTTACCCCAGACTCATTCGCTACGCACAGCCGGCAGAAATAAGCTTAGAATGATACTTCATCCTGATGGCAGCCCATGTCACCTCTCGCCATTCGCAGCCATGCTCGGATAGGCAGTTGAGCTGGAAAGGGCCGGCATCACCGCAGCTAGACGGCCGGCGTTGCTTGGCAGAAGTCCGACCCTCTCATGTTCATGTTCTAGACGATCTCATGATGCTGCTAGCACATAGCTCAACGGGCGCCGATGCTAAGGCGTGGAGGTGCATTAGTGACTTACCATGTACCTTACTAAATATCCTGGTCTGTATCGAGTGCGACTTCATAGGGTTATGTAACTCTATTCTTGTTCTTACTTGCCTCTTATTACCGAGGCGTCGACGCAGCGGGTTCCGTCCATTTCCCACCAATGAGTGGTATAGGCTCGTTTACGACTGCTTGCGTTTGTTTCTTGGCATTTCGTATTTGGGGCATCTCGTCTCCCCACCCTGTGACTTGTGCTGTCTTGTATGTTATTGTATGCCGTTCTGGAAATATAATGGGCGGTCTGTCTTTTGGAGCGAGGTACCTGAGCTGTCGCCTAATCAATGAGGAATCTTGTCTATAAAATTCCATGATTACATACATGTATGTGGGTAGGCAGCTGCTCGGGTCGGCGAGGTAGGCGACTTCTCTGACCGCGTTATACCGGAGTTGTACGATTGATTTATCTACCTACCTCAATGTATCGTTGCATCGATTGATACAGGCTCCCACTATGTAAGGGGATTGCTCTTTTACGTGGGCCACTAATCTCTTCGAGGCGAATTTCGACCTTGAACTGCATTTGATGACGAGGGGGAGAGTCTGGTAGCTGCTAGTCTTGGAACCCTTGCCAAGGCGTTTAGTAGAGTATGAGGACAACACGACCTTGGCTAAGAATATTAGTATCAGCGTTAGGCTTGCCTTTTACTGCTCTTTCGTATATGCTCAATGTTATATCAGTGGGGTGAATGCTCTCCACCCCGCAGCTTGCCCGGTCATAATTAGACATGGCTGCCTCGACCTTTGATGTCCCCGACATTCCACTATCCCTTCCGGAGTAATTCATGCCACGCCAAGTAATGCCTCTTTGGATAATGAAGCTGACAATTGGACTGGATCCGGGCCGAATGGTAGTCAAATCCAATGCGGAGTTGTGGGCTGACCGGCAGACTCTTAACAAGACTACGATGTATGGATGCATAAACAGTCAAACGTGAGGGGTCTTGAAGACGACAGTACTCGAATTTAGCAGGGGTCTTATACTAGGAGACGGTGGATTGAAGTATAAAGAGGCCGATAATCCTCCGTCGTGGATGTTGTCCTGACGATCGTCCTTCATCCATCATCCGTTGATCATTGACCAGCATCATGTTGAAGCTCACGGCGCTCGTTGCGCTCTTGCTGGGCGCGGCGTCTGCTACGCCGACCCCTAGCCCTCCTGCCGGCGATGATGGCATCACCAAGCGTGCCACCAGCTTCTACTACCCCAACATGGACCATGTTAATGCGCCCAGGGGTTTCGCTCCTGACCTGGATGGCGATTTCAACTACCCCATCTATCAGACTGTCAACCCAGGAGATGGAAATGCTCTCCAGAATGCCATCAACACTGATGGAAAGGGTGGCTCTCGTCACCCACAGTGGTTCGCATCACAGCCACGAGTATGATTTCTTTGTAGCAATAGGTGCAGGCGGGTGGCTAACGCTGGTGCCCAGGTTGTTTACATCCCCCCGGGAACATATACCATCTCCAGGACACTGCGATTCAACACTGATACTATTTTAATGGGCGATCCCACTAATCCTCCCATTATCAAGGCTGCTGCCGGCTTCTCGGGCGACCAGACTCTTATCAGCGCTCAAGACCCCTCCACCAACGAGAAGGGAGAGCTTTCTTTCGCCGTCGCCCTCAAAAACGTGGTTCTTGATACTACTTCTATACCAGGTGGTAATTCATTTACTGCCCTCTGGTGGGGTGTTGCTCAAGCTGCTCATCTGCAGAATGTGCGTATTACCATGTCGAGCTCACAGGGTGGAAATGGCCACACCGGCATCAGGATGGGTCGCGGCTCAACCCTCGGCCTCGCCGACGTTCGCGTTGAACGTGGTCAGAATGGTATTGAGATTGATGGGCACCAGCAAGCGACATTCCACAACATTTACTTCTTTCAAAATACTGTAGGCATGCTCATCACCGGCGGCAATACCTTTAGCATTTTCTCGTCAACCTTCGACACCTGCGGAACCGGCATTTCACACACTGGAGGTTCACCCTGGATTGCCCTGATTGATGCAAGGTCAATTAACTCTGGTGTTACTTTCACAACTAGCCAATTCCCTTCATTTATGATTGAGAATCTGACCAAAGATAACGGCACACCTGTCGTTGTTGTCCGGGGCTCTACTTTGGTTGGCGCTTCCAGCCATATTAACACTTACTCTTTCGGAAACACCGTGGGCAGAAACCCTACCTACGGCGATGTTACGTCTAGTAACACTAGGCCTAGTGCTCTTGCTCCCGGCGGTCGTTATCCTTACGTGGCCCCTCCTACTTACGGAGATCTGCCCATCTCAAGCTTCCTCAACGTCAAAGACCCTGCGCAGAACGGCAATCGTCAAGTTTTTGGCGACAACTCTCGCGATGAGGCAGCCAATTTAAATGCTATTCTGGAACTTGCCGCAAGCCAGAACAAGGTTGCTTATTTTCCTTTTGGCAAGTACCGTGTCGAATCGACCCTCTTTATTCCCAAGGGGTCTCGTATTGTGGGTGAGGGTTGGGCCACCATCACCGGCAACGGCAACTTCTTCAAGAACGAAAACAGCCCACAACCCGTTGTCTCAGTTGGTCGTGCAGGCGATGTCGGAATTGCTCAGATCCAAGATGTCAGAATCACCGTGAACGATGTGCTCCCCGGCGCCATTTTGCTTCAATTCAATATGGCTGGCAACAACCCTGGTGATGTTGCTTTTTGGAACTCTTTGGTCACCGTTGGTGGCACACGAGGTGCTTCAGCCTTGGCCAATGCTTGTACCAACAATAGCAATGAATGTAAGGGTGCTTTCATTGGTATCCACGTGGCGAAGGGATCATCTCCTTACATTCAAAACGTTTGGAACTGGGTTGCGGACCACATCGCTGAGAACTTCAGTGGCGGCACCTCGATTGCTGGTAAAGGGGGGGTTTTGATCGAATCTTCGCGGGCAACCTGGCTGTATGCCCTGGGAAGCGAGCATTGGTGGTTATACCAACTCAATTTTCACAATGCCAACAACGTTGTTGTGTCTCTGCTTCAGGCAGAGACCAATTACCACCAAGGCGCCAACACGCAGCAGATTCCTCCCGCTCCTTGGGTTGCAAATGTTGGTACTTGGGGCGATCCTGATTTCTCTTGGTGCAACGGTGGCGATAAACGATGCCGTATGGGCCCTGCAAACTACATCAACGGAGGTTCCAACATCTACACATATGCCTCCGCGGCATGGGCCTTCTTCAGCGGCCCTGGCCAGGGCTGCGCCCAGTTCGAATGTCAACGTAAGCTCTAACATCTCTTTCATTTCTTAGAATATGACTAACATTGAAACACAGAAACCATGCACTGGATTGCCAGCACCCCAAGCAACCTTCAGGCTTTTGGACTTTGCTCCAAGGATTCCGTCAACACACTGCGTCTGGGCGACGGCACCTTTATCAATACCCAGAATGGATACACAGGCAGCTGGACTCCTGGCGGTGGTGATGTTGGCCGTTATACCACATAATTGATGCTTTGAATGAGCTCAGTGTCCTGAGCTAGAACGGAGTGTATCAATAGCCATATGAAACGCGCTATGGAGATGGCTGCGCAAAAAAGCCCTCCAATTGTACATATCTATTTAGTTGTCAATATGAATATATGCATATAAAGCTGACTGAGTTGTCAAAGAAACAAGACGTAGAAGCTCTTCATAACTCAACCAAACGACGGCATCACTTCTCATCTGGAACTGTAACAGGCCGCCTAATCACATGACTACTGTAACTTGCTCTTTTGACAGTTTTCAGTCTCGGTTAACTTGCTTTGAAGCGGGTTTCTTCCAAATCGTCTATGGATGTGTCCTCTATCGAAACGTGTACTCACCACCACAAGCCTTAACAACGAAATGATCATTTTGTTGTTAATCGTGAGTCTCTGCATGACGATGGTATAGTGATCAAAGCGATAAACAAGGCCGCAAGTAATGTTTTAGAGCTATTATATCGTATGGAATGATGGATACATATGACAGCCATACACATATAGAGAGGTTAAGAGGGACCGATACACTTTGACACTTGGTTCTCGTTATTGAAGTTTTCTTACGGAAATTTGTCTTGCTTTACCTAAGTGACAATTACCTCTTGCTCCCTTCTCGACAATATTTACATCTCGCCACACTGGGCAATGGTGACGTCCATGTTGGGCACATCCTTTCCTCGATAGCCAGTCTTTGTAGCCTCCATCTTTTTCACCACCTCCATGCCGTCGACAACCTTTCCAAAGACAACATGCTTGCCATCTAAGAAGGGGGTGGGAACAGTGGTGATGAAGAACTGAGAACCGTTGGTGTTGGGCCCGGCATTCTAGAAACATCAGACACGTTTAGCGATCGATAAGATAAGACAAAGAAGGGCAATGAAAATTTCTTGGACATACCGCCATTGACAGCAGACCGGGCTGTTCGTGCTTTAGATTGAAGTTCTCGTCATCAAATGACTTGTAGCCCCAGATACAGGTAGATCCCGTTCCATCACCCTTCAAGAAATCTCCACCCTGGCACATGAAGTTTGGAATCTAAAGATAGAGGTAAGCTTTGAGTCACCAAATTAGGTTTGCAAGAAATGCTTACAATTCTGTGGAATTTGGATCCCTTGTATCCTTGCGGGCGACCGCCAGCGTCTTTGGATTCTCCGGTGCAAAACTGCCGAAAGTTTTCGGCAGTTTTTGGGACTACATCCTTGAAGAGCTCAAATGTGATGCGACCGAGGGGTTCGCCTGTGTGAGAACTAGAGTTAGTGACGGAGCGAGACTTGAGATTGGAGCTGGTTGAGAGGTGGATTGAGAGTTTATGCGGTGTGAGGAACGACACGTTGAGCCCTTCGTTTGATATAGCAAACGGTGGTGCTTCACGCTTCAACACACTCGGTAGCCAGACTCTTCTGCCACAGCATTTCAACTAACCTCCTAGAGTTATGTCAAAAAAGAACCCTGATTCAGTCTCAATTAGTCTTATGTATTCCCAAGTGAGCATTGATGGATGTGCAAGCATCATTTGGGCGAGAGATGCAAAGAGATGAGAGATTGAAAGAACGTACAGAGGGTTGCCCGACTCTGGCAGTTGAGTGGGCGCCATGGCGTATAGCGTGCCGAAATGAAGCCTGGCTTAATATAGAGTTGATTAGAGTTGAATAGCGACAGTAATTCTTCGTTCTAGATGTTGTCTTCTCGCTGTTTGTACGTGATGTGAGCTTCGCGTCTGTGATTGAATTGGGTGAAAGAAGGAATCTCACATCTGACGGGCGCACTGTGACAAAAGCGGTGACTAAGCCACTTTTCACTGAGACAGCACGATCAAACTGTCACGTTCAGAACGCGATTTACATCTCGAGATCATGCATGATATTGTGCAATGCAAAATTATCGTAATTCAAAAACGGGATGACAATTTAATTCTCAATGTTATCTCTATTTACATTTTTTTTTCATCTTTTGATAGCGGGATGTACCCATAGAATCGAGCTATAGTATCCGCACTGTACGGGGCTCATATATCCGTAATGTCTTCATCGCCATGACGTTCCTCTAAATCTCAGGAATAACAGCCTCCTCTGCAGAAACCCCCGCCTTCCATCTGAATGTTGACGCAACGTGCTCATCCAGTGGCCCAGCCTGTCCACTTTTGCGATAAAAGTTTTCGCGATAAGTGCCCTGTGGAACGGCATAATCATCCCAGAAGAGACCGCGCTTCTTAAGCTCTGGGAGCAGAAGCTCGATGATGTCCTTGAATGATTGAGGGAAGAGAGTGTAGGCCTGTGAATTATCAGTCAGTAAGCTATACACGGCATAGAATAATTTGGTAAAGGGGGTACTGACAAAGTTAAAGCCATCAATATCGGCCTCTTGAACCCAAGTCTCAAGACCGTCGGCCACCTGCTCTGGAGTTCCTACGAATACGGGACCGTTGCCGCCGATGCTGACATGCTCGGCAATGGTGTGCTTGGTCCATTTGGCAGTGCCTGGAGAGAATCTGGCATAGCCCTGAACAGTAGATCTGTTATGGAATGTTAGGATCGGGGCTAGTTGCAAAACAAAAGAGACAGGGGAGCTCACTTCACGGCATTGCTCTCAACCTCTCGCAATTCTTCCTCGTCACCATATTGGCTGAGGTCAATACCGGTCCAGCCGCCGAACAGAGCAAGGGCTCCTTCGAGCGAGGCGTACTGCTTGTAATCTGCTAGCTTGGCCTGGGCTTCCTCTTCTGTCCTGCCGAGGATAGGGCAAACAAGAGCAAGGACCTTGATGTTGCTAGGATCACGGCCGAACTGTGTCTTAGCTAGTTCTCTAATCTCCGCGATGCTTTTGGCGCACACTTGCGGGGCGTGTGCAGAGACGAAAATGGCCTCGGCGTGCTGTGCAGCAAAGATCTTGCCAGCCTTGGAGGTACCGGCCTGCAGCAGCAGGGGGGTTCTCGTGGGGGCTAGGCGAGCAGATGTGAGGGCCAGGGACGGTGAAGAACTTGCCATTGTGGTTGATCTTACGGACGCGATCAGGGTGAGTATAAACGCCCGAAGCACGATCGAGCTGAACGGCATCATCTCGCCACGACGACTCAAAAAGCTTGTACATCACTTTGATGTACTCCTCAGCTTGAGCATATCGGTCGTCATGCTACGAATGAGTCAGCACATCACGGAATTGCAGCCCTGCATTAGCTATTGCAACATTACTGACCTGGGGTTGCTGAGCTAGGCCCATGTTCTTGGCTGCAGAGTCCAAGTAGCTGGTGACGATCTACATCTACCGTTAGCAGACACTCGACCCCCTTGTTGGCTGCATTGCATAAGCCAGATCTTGCCGACTTACGTTCCATCCGATCCTGTCGAGGTTGTCAGCGGTACATCCAACATTGATATCAAGTCACAAGCTTAGCCTACCGTCCCTTGCTGAGATGGTCGAGAGTGGAAAGTCTTCGAGCCAGATGGTAAGGCTGTTCATATGTCGTAGAGACAGTGACTCCGAAGCCGATGCTCTTGGTCACTGCAGCCATGGCCGAGATGACAGCCAGGGGCTCGTGTACTGGCCATTGAGCACCGGAGACGACGGCCGGATCCAGGGAGCCGGAATAGACATCATAGCCGCCTGCACACCAACATCAGGTTAGAATGTCCATGATAATCCCAGTCTCTTGCCACGAGGTTGGGCCTCGACAATAGCCGGGTTACCTTACCCAGAACATCAGCAATAAAGATGCCGTGGAACTTGGCCTCTTCGAGCAGCTTAGCCAACTCAGTCCAGTGCTCAATCTCATTGAAGCGCGAAGACTGGTCATCGGGATGGCGCCAAAGTCCAGGAGACTGGTGGCCACTGCCTGCAGCCCACCAATTGCGACGGTCAGTACTATCTCTTTTTGCTCTGCAAAGTTAGCAAGGATGTTATGGACGCACACATCTCTACAAAGGCATTGAGCACTAAGCTCTTTTTTCCGGTTCGCGAACCCATGGCTGCCCAAAAATGATGTTATGTCCACAAGACGATGATGTGCTTGTTTGCTATTCGAGGGGGGAGGCTCTTCCTGAAGCAGCTCGCACGTATGTAATCTCATGGGGTTTTTGCTGATACTGCCGATACGGCACATATATTCTACATAGCTCTCCGGAGCACATGTCCGATTTTCGGTGCTACGCGAGCGGCCGTCATGACCGTACGAGACTCAACCGCTTTGCTACGATGGTGCAATCCAAGTGATGCAATCACGCAAGACGGCCCTCTCCACTTCAGACGATCATCTCAAATGGTTGCTTTTCTGGGTAAATACGGCAGATTCAGTCGGAAGCGCCCTATCAGACTTGAGGTCCTGAAATAGCTTCCCCCAGATTACCCTTTCTGGCGATGCGCGAGACAAGCTCCGGGGTTGCTGAAATCACGTCAGCGCGGGTGGGGATACCGCCATTCGCAATCAATCTTCAAAACAGCCAGAGATGCACGCTAAAGCTATCCACTGGCTTACAGGCATCGACTCTAAAGATTAAACAAAGTTATCTAGACTGGCGGAGTGCGTATATTTTGCTCGAATGGGATATGGTACGGACACGGAGGTCAAGTAGCGGCGGCGAATCAGGCTGCTCTTCACATGCGGACTTTGATAGTTGATGCAGTTTCGGCCAATCCCGAAGTATGCAGCCGGCCAGTATATCCATGAGCTAGGCAAACTTGTGTTATTTCCAAATGAACGTTGGTAGCTTAATGCCTCTCGGAATCCAGTGGGCTGGAGTGGGATTGCTGATGCACACGATGCCGTACGATGCAACGGACATCCAGACCTCTTCTCTCTGGAGAGACTTCCTCATACGGCAAGATGTCGAGAAAGATAATTTGTCAATATGGCATCATGTTCTGACCTGTTTGTTCCTACATCGGGGCTTGGCTTCATCACGTCTTCCGGGTCCTTGGGTCGGCTAACACCAGGTTCTTGCATTCAAAATTTAAAGCAAGTCATACTAATATCAGACACTAGTGAAATATAGCTAGAGTGGCAGAAAGTAGCGAGAGTAGCAGATACTCAAGGAATATAGCGGATAGTAGCTGAAAGTAGCGGCAGTAGTAGATACAGGTACTCCATGAATCGAGCATCTACTGCCTAAGATGGTAAGTACCTGCAACTAAACGTTCTCCTCTGCATCCTTTTCCGACATTTGGACTCTACGGGGATCACTAAAGCACTGCATGGCCATTCTATTTTTAAACATGGAAAAACTTTTATGGTATTAGTTGATGTGATGGTATCGTAACTCCAAATGTAATCTATCCCTTCACCAGCCATCGGAAGCAGCTTATGCCTCGTGGGCTTTTGACGGAGTAAAAGTCTCCTCAGCCAAGACTGCAGGAGATTCGGTTGATCCACCCGACTCTCGATCCCACTGGCCATCCTTGTTGCCACCAATGCGTCTCACTACTAGCCAAGCTGGCGCAATGGCAATGGCCCACAAGGCAAAGTTCATGTAGATTCCACCGACCTGGGCAAAAACCGTCAAAGAAGTCAGACCATAGCTGACGGCTTGCCAAGCGGATTCAGTGCCACGGAGCAGAGCGGCATATCGAATAACTTGGCTTTGGTCCTTGGCTATGTGGGTGACGACAAAGTAGCTAGAGGAAATGGTGTTAGCCATGTCCTACCGAAGAATTCACAGAGAACACTAAACTTACAGGAAGAGGTAGTTGATCTGGAACCCGAAAGTGAGGAAGATGTAGACGCCAAAACCGGCTCCGAACTCAGAATCTGTCCAGTCGTATGTTGGAAGAGTGCGTCGGTATTGCGTGGAGATCACTGTGGCCCACAGCCACCATGCGCCCTGAGTGATGACGATGAACCAAAAGGTGTATCTTGCGCGTATCTTTAGTGATACCTTGTTGTGATCGAGCCACCACTATATGGAGACATGTTAGTCGGGATTCAAAACTCAATTTGACTTGTTTCAACATACGCCAGTGAGGTTGCCAATGATGATGGCAACGATGCCGCCCAAGAATGAGCCTAGAGCTCGAGCTCTGACAGAGAACCACACTGAAATATACAGTAAGTAAACGACCAGAATATGAGATGCCATGGAGAGTCTTACGAGAGAGGTAAGTGAAGTATACGGCCTCCGAAAACACGGCCTGCCCAATCCAAAGCACGATCAATAAAAACTGAGGATTTATAAAGGCTTTTGCCGTTGCCTTGATCTCGTACCAGGGGCTCTCCGTGATGGAAAGCTGGACCTTCTTGCCATCTTGGCGCTGGACGTGCTGAGGCCTGTTGAGCAGCAGAGCAACCAGAGCGCCAGCCGCTTGAATTGCGATGAAGACAAGGTAGACGGCGTAAGACACTTTTCCGGCCTCGTTTCTGCTGCTGTTCAAGCCCAGGTTGACGGCACCGCCGATGATCTGGCCCATGACGCGAAAGGTCAACCAAAAGCCCAGAGACTTTCCACGGTTCCACGGTTCCGGATAGGCAATTGCAATAGCTGCTTCCACTGCCCAAAACACACCAGCTGAGATTCCACAGAGTGCTGCTCCAAGAATAACGAGCCAGGTGACGCCGAATCTGTTGTTGGTGTAGAGGCCAGCCGCGTAGGGAGCATATCCCATTCTGGAAGAAACGTTAGCAAACAGCAACACGTGGCAAACAGAATATCAAGTATACACTTACGTTCCAAATACGAGAGCGCCCTTGACTCCAATATAACGAACGAGGATACTGGAGAAATAGCACGACACCACCATGAGACAGAATGTCAAGGCGTTGGCCGCGGTTGACAAGCTGGGGACTCTGACTTCCACCAGCTCCAAGTGAATTCATGGCTCCCCAGATGCCCGGCGCTGCCAAATTGCAGAGTCCAAGGATCAAAATGTTATACGCCGTAGACCTATACCATTTCACCTTTACTCTTTGTTCCTTGGGCAAAGGAGCGGCGTCCAACGCAACAGCGTCAGACGCAAAGGTGTCTCCCTTATCCGACATCTTGACCACAAGTAGCCTCTTTTAGAGGAGCAATGAGAGAAACCGATGTATCAAGACCAATGAAATAATGCCTTCTCTTTTATGAAAATATATGAGAGAAACAGGGGGATTGAGACAAGGTAAAATAACGTAGCACAAGCCGGTACCAAGAGGCTACATGTATTCAAGGCCGGGCATCTTCCTCAATATCAACCATTCCCTCAATCATGGCAATTATTCAACACCGCCGGTTTTCCTCGACTACCGAACCTCTCCAGTCCCATCTGCTGACTGATTGCGACATCGGGTCTGCCACTATCGATGGACTGGACCCTTAGTTGCGGCTTGCGAAACGCATGCTTGCCAGCACGTCATCGCGGAGGGGGCCTTACATAGCAATTACCATTCACTCTCTACGGAGTAATACACAAGATAGATCTACGTAAAACCGATGGCGCACTTGGACGAGGTTCCACGTGTGAAGCATTGCGCTATTGCTGAGCTGAGAAGGGGATCTATTGCTGAATCTAGACATCTCGATGGAGTTGCTACCGAGATAGGCGCTGAGACAAGGGAGGCTTGCCTCTCCCAGAGTAAGCGTCGGTTAAAAGCTACAAAAAGAATCTAGATCTTGAATGTTGTGGATTTTATTAAGAAAAAAAAAAGACTTTGAAATAACTTTGACATTTGATTTTTTCCCAATCTGAGGCCCGTAGGCTACGGTATGACCCACCAGTTCTCGTGAACGCTTCGTAAATCAGGCTCGCCGGCAGTGAGATACGGCGTGATGTCCGACTGTGGATCGGCCTCGACCCGAGTGCTTCCGTTTCCGAAATACCATGCAAACCGGTTGCCCGAGTCGGAGAGGTACTCGTATTCCCAATCCTCCCACCGGGGATCCTTTTGGACAACGGTCAAGTGCGTGGCGCTGCCGGGCCACAGGCCGTGGATGCGGCCTCCTGGGACGCCGCCGTTGTACCACGAGCTGCAGTTTTCAGAGAGCACCGTGGTCTCGAAGAAGGCGTCGCTGTAGGCCACAAAGTCGTCGGTGGCCTTTCTGGATGGTGTGATGGTCTTGATGCCCTCTCGGCTTACCTTGCGCAGGATCTTTGCGAAAAAGGTAATCTGGTTCTCCACGTTGTGCGGCACGGTGCCTGATCTCCCCGAGGCGCTGGGGCCGTGAATGAAGAGGAGGTTCGGGAAGCCTGGTGAGGCAACTCCCATGTAAGCGTAGGGGAAGCCGTATGTGCCTCCATGGCTCCAGTCGTAGCTCAAATTAGATCCCCCCGAGCGGATGGGGAAGGGTGGTGCCATGTCGGAGTTGGCTCCTGTAGCACAAAAGATGGCATCGACGTCGCGGGTCTGTCCATCTACTGTCTCGATGCCCGTCTCAGTGAATCTCTTGATGTGTGTCTGGATGTACTCGACGTTGGGCTGTGAGAGAGCCTCAAAGTACCCCGGTCCCGGTGTAAGTCGACGGCAGTGAGGAGAAAAGTCGGGAATGATCTTTTCAAACAACTCGGGCTTGCTCGCCAGTCGCGTCTTGGCAAGCTGTGTGAAAGTCTCCTTTGCTTGATCATTGATCTCAGAGCCCTTTAGCCAGCCCTGGAAGCCTCTGAAGTACGTCTGCTCCATCTCCTTACGGTACTTGAGGTACACCTCCGGGTCTTTGAACGACTCACGGAGCTCCTTGGGGATGACTTTGGGCTCGATGGACGTCTCGTGGCCGGCGAAGGAGGCTGCTACCCAGGTGTTGTTTCTGGCATAGTGATCCAGCTGCTTGACTCGCTTCTGGATGTTGGCAACGAGCTGGATACCGCTGGCTCCGTTGCCAATGACGGCGACTTTCTTGCCGGTGACATCGAATGTCGGATCCCAGTTGGAGGTGTGTCGTAAGAGACCTTTGAAATCATTGATGCCGGGGTAATTGGGAAGTTTCCAAGCGTTAAATCTTCCAATGGCCGTGAGGACAAAATCCGCCCTCTCAACTCGCGACGTCTCCGACTTTAGATCGTGGACATTGATGAGCCACTGAGAGGTAGCCGGATCCCAGTCCAGCGCGTCGACTCTCTGAGAGAGCTTTAAGAATTTGTACAAGTCATACTTGCGCGATAATCCTTTCCAGTACTCGAGGATCTCGGGGCCTTGGGCGAACTCTTCCGTCCACTGTGTGTTTGGCTCAAACGTCGATTGATAGACGTGAGCAGGCACATCGCACCTTACACCAGGATAAATGTTTTCAAACCACGTCCCAGCCTTTTAATCAATCATTAGCCGATCCAACGACTCAAAACCTTGTCATGGCGATGGGTGGCTGTGACGTTGACTTACAACATCCGCATTCTTCTCATATATGGTGAGTTTAATCCCCGGAACCTTCTTGGGCAACAATATGCCGGCCAAAATCCCTGCCAATCCAGCTCCGATGACGACCACATTTAATTCTCTTGGCTCATCGATGAAGCGATTCAAAATATTGATTTTGGGGACTTCATACGGCTTGGGGATGGCAGTAGCTGAGGCCGGGGATGTCGAGCTAGCACCGGCGCCAGGCTTGGGGGAAGCCCGCGCAGTGGCCGGGGGAGTTGGCAGATCAACAGTCGCCATTCTTTGTTTGTTTAGTAACACCCTCTTGTAAGCTCTTTGGAATTAGGCGTTTAGGAGGATAAAAGTCCGATCAAGGCCAAGGCCAAGGCAAGGGGAATGGTTCAGCTGAAAGTGACGGCGGGCGCTGGCTGACCTCTTGGTCTCGGTGCTATCTCCTAGCTTGCGTGTAAGTCAAGAGGCATCAAAGGGGACGGAAAACAACGAGATCTAGCAGCTAATTAACCATGCATGGCGCTCGCATCGTCGTCGCAAACGCCCATTTTCCCCATCCATTTTTGTACTTTGGCAATCCCAATAGCCGATGTTGTGACCTGCACTCGAGTGGGCTCGCAAACGCCGCCGGGCCATGAGCAAGGTTGGTGAGCAATCACGCAATCCTGGCCCCAAACAGGCCCCTCGCCCCAAGTGACACCCTCGATGACGGTAGCTTGGGCTGTCCGCGCTGACGAGCCTCCGAAAGCGGCTTGATCGGGAGCTGCTCCCATCGTCGCTGGAGATAATGCCGAGTGATTATGCATCTCGTTAGCCAAATCTGGAGCGGCTGGGGGTTGGACTGAGATGCAGCCGCGGAGGCGCGGAGAGGCGTGGGATTCGGCACCGATGCTACAGTATACGACTTTTGTTTTGATAAGCAACACTTTTTTTTTCTCCTTCTTTTTCTTCTTTTTCCCTCTCTTCTCCTAAATCACTATCTCTGGTGTTATTTCCATCTAAAATTCCATCATGGCGGGAGAGCCCGTAAAAGCACAAAGCGTCCTGCTTCTTCACGGACCACGACAGGCTTATCAAGTGTCCGAATATGAGATACCCGAGTTGGTAGAGGTGGACGAGACACTTATCAGAACACACACGATAGGGCTGAACCCGATCGACTGGAAATCACCGTATGAGAATGCTCGTTTCATTTCATTTGTTTGCGCAGAGATGACTAAAACGTGTGTCATCGTGTTGTAGAGACTTTAACTTTGGCATCGCAACATTGCCTTATATCGCCGGCCGAGAACTCGCCGGCCGCATCGTAACAACTCCCCAGAGAGACTCTCGTCTAAAAGAAGGCGACAGAGTATGATGTCCCCAAGTTGAATGGAACAACGACAAAGTCTCAAGCAAGCGCATTCTAACAAGCCATCTACATAGGTATTAGCCATATCAACCGACTACCGCGACCTCCGCAAAGCTGCTTACCAAGAATACGTCGTCTCCTCAGATTATAATGTCGCAAGGATACCGCCGTCCATCTCGTTCCAGCAGGCTGCCGGCTTGGGCGTCGCCTTCTCTGCTGCTGCGATTACACTAGGAATATGCATGGGGGTTGACTTTTCATCTATACTCGACGGCCCAGACCTGCTTCAGCTCATGCGCTCTGTTCCCCCGGAAAGCATACCGGAGGACGTAAGAACAGAGTGTTTGCAAGGCATCAGTGATGCCGAGAGGGCTGTTCCTGGCGACTGGGTGGCTGTCTGGGGAGGTATGTACACGACTGCAACAGTCCCCATCCCTCAGTTATATATGTAACTCATCATTTTGTAGGATCATCCACATCAGCCAACATCACCGTCCAGCTGGCACGCCTAGCAGGTCTCAAAGTCATCACCATCGTCGACACAGCCAAGCACGGCCTTCGCATCTCCGGTTGCTCCGCGCAAAGACCCGACCTCCTCATCGACAGCCACGACACCAACCGAGCAGTCGAAATCATCAACTCCAGCGTCGGCACCCAGCTTCGCTTTGCTCTCGACACGCGCGGACGTGAGTCGGCTACGATCTTGCTCGATGCCCTCACCCGCCAGAAGAAGCTCGCCGAAGCGCCTCCTTCGCCTCCAGACACTCCTCGAGAGTCCAAGAGGCAGACGTCGCACCTTGTGGGATTGACAGGGCTGCCGAAAGAGGCAGCTCCAGAGGGAATTGCCTATCACACCGTCCCGATTAAAATCTTCCATTCAGTTCCTCAGGTTGGCGAAGCACTTGTACTGTGGCTGGAACGGCTGTTGGAGCAGGGCCTCATCAAGCCACCCCCCATATTAGGCGTAGAGAGCGGATTCGATGGCGTCAACAAGGGACTAGACAGGATGAGGGCGGGTGAAATCAGTGGAGGAAGATTGGTCGTTGATTTATTACCGTAGTTTAGATAATATCACATCATGATAGAAAATATGGTTAATATACATACAATGAGGAGGCTGCATACCTCGGCCCCTTTGACATTGAACAACAAAAATGGACCGATATCGCCGTCTTCACTTTCTCAATCTCTTTGACCTCCTCAAAGATACATTATCCTCCACCATATCCTTTTGAACAGCTTTCTCGTCTGATTTCTTCCCCTTCTTCTCATTCTCTTCACCGGAAGTCGTCTTTCTCTTCTTCGCCGATGACGAGGTGGATGCCGACTCCTTGGCTAGTGCCTTGGACTTGGCTGCAGTAGCTGCCCTTGAGTCTTTCGTCGTCTCCTGCTTCTTCATCAAAACATACGCCACCTTTTCAATATCCATCGCCGACACGCCGAGTCTGTTCGCCAAAGCCTCCGCTTCGGTGCGCAAGGCCAGGTACTCTTTGGGGTTATACTTGATGGGCGCCTTCTTGCCCTCGCAGCACAGCCAGTAAAAGGCCTCGTCGGAGAAGAAGATGACCCTCTCGGGATCGTGGACGGAGAGCAGCAGCGAGGCCGTAGCGGGGCCAACGCCCTTGAGATCGGATAGGAGTCTGACACCGCTGCCAATGTCTTTGGACGATGAGTAGAATTTGATGGCGAACTGGATTGTTTGAGAGGCCGAGGGAGGGTTGGAGGACACGAGGGACATGAGCGTTGGGCGGAATTTGCCATGTCGTCTATGGTGGAGGGGGGTTAATGGTAGTTTGGGGTTTGAGATGTAAAGTGAGAGGAGGGTCATATCGCGTGATGAAGATTCATGTATATGAGAGTGTGTCATCTCGCGTGAATACAGATCGTGATGGAAGATGGTGGGAACAATGATGAAACCACATGCCAACTTACAGCTTCCATTCTACCAGCAACTTGACATCATCAATATCCATCCCGCGCTTGGGCTTCTTCAGGTTAAACGTGTCCACCGCATCTACATAGCGGTACTGGTCCAGCTCAGAGAGCGTCTTTTGTCCATTTTTGGCTGTTGCGCACGCATGTTATTTGCCACGGTTAGTTCAATAGTCCCTTGTAATTCAACACCAACTGAGTAAATCAGACGCGTAGCTGAATGTGCTTCTTCTTAAAACGAGTATCGACAAAGTCACACGTACCGGGAATCGCCTCAACAAGGCTCGGATATTGACTTAGACAAGACGCGAACTGTTCCTTTGTGATTTCGCCGTGGGGTACCACGCCTGAAGAACTCATTCTTCTGCCAGTGAAATCTCGGAGCACGTTCAACTGGAGAGTGGATAGTAGGTAATGCCTTGGTAATGGGCAGCGAGGCTTCGGATTTCGGGATGCGAGGATCCTGGAAAGACGCGATGTTGACTGAAGCATTTGACAGTGGCATGTTGGAAAACGGATTAGATTGGGTGCTTATTAGCAGTTCCCCTAGGATCGACATCCGCCCCGTACTACTAGGGAAATAGCGGGGGTGGTTTCAAGCGTAGACAAAATTAGCTGCTGATGACGGTCAACTTTCTGATGTAGAGGATGCTAGCAGAGTAGGCAAATACATTGATCCAACGAGAGAAAAAGAACAGTTTCACTATATAGAAAGAATTCTTTTCCAGCCGTACAACGAACTGTAAAGAATCATTATCCCTACCCATAACAATCCCCATATAAACGCCATCGACATCCTGTCTCCTTATTTTTGTTCAACTACTAGTTAGTTTTCAAATCGGCACACATCAAGTTCCCACGCCCCCTCGCTAAATCAAAACCTCCTAGATCCGCTCCTTCGCAGTTGTCAATTACAAAGCGACAAAAACAACAATCCAAGTGTCGAATACGCTCCGGAGACTTTTTACAATACGGCCTTAAGGTTCGGCTCGCGTGAAGCGCCTTGAACAGGGAACCGGGGGGGGGGGGAGCACGGCTCTATCTCCGACCATCGCCAGACGCCGAAAGACTCTGGGAGCTTGTCTGTCTCGTCTCTCTCATGTGGTTGCATTTGTAAACGTTCTTAACTCCGGAGGCCGAGCGCTCTACCATGGCATGGGAATATGGCTTCAATATGGCACTGAAGGATTCGATAACTGCGTATATATAAAGGTTGAGAGAGAGACTTTATACGAGAGAAATAGAAATCCATAGTCAGAAAAAAAGAAGTAGACATCCATCAACTCTATACATACTTTATCAATATGTCTGCAAGCGTTGTTCTCGTCACTGGTACACCCCATCCCTCCACCTAACCCAACTACCCCTCAAGCACAAAAAGACTAACACTCGGATTAAAAACAAGGCGCCAACCGTGGCATCGGCTACGAAATCGTCAAAGCCCTCGTCGAATCCCCCATCCCCTACCACGTCTTCCTCGGCTCCCGCGACATCGCCAAAGGCAAAGCCGCCGCAGCCAAGATACACCCTCGCAGCGGCAGCTCCATCTCCGTCCTCCCGCTCGACGTCTCGTCATCCGAGTCCATCGCCAATGCCGCCGCCACCGTAAAGGCAGAGGCCGGCCGCTTGGATGTCCTCGTCAACAACGCCGGCATCATCGACGAAAGCCCCGATTCGCTGACCCGGCTTCGAAACACGCTCGAGATCAACACCATTGCGCCCTTTGCCGTGACCCAGGCGTTCAAGCCTCTCTTGACAGTCCAACCAGAGGGCGCGGTCAAGGAGAAGCGCATTATATATGTATCAAGCAGCTTGGGCTCCATCAACGCCAGGCTGGACCCGAAAAGCCCGTATTATGGCGTTGCTGGTGTCGAGTACCGCATGAGCAAGACGGCTCTCAATATGCTAGCCGTCTGCGACGCCTTCGAGTTAAAGGACCACGGTGTCAAGGTTTTTGCCTTTGATCCGGAGTATGTGGCTACAGAGCTGACGGGCACGCCTGAAGAGCGTCGTAAACGGGGTGCGCTTGAGCCGAGTGTGAGTGGCGAGAGCTGTCGAGATATCATTGAGGGGAAGAGAGATGCCGATACTAGCAAGTTTGTTAGCATCAATGGCGCAGAATGGCCATGGTAAAATAAACGACTTTGTAGTTCAATAGCAGTAAATAAAAGATGCCCCGACGCACGGCTCTGAAGGACCCAATGTTAAGAAAAAGGTGCCTAATGAAGGCTGTGAATTTGAATCGAGTAATATACAGAGTTAGTCAGGAGACTCCAAACCAGATAAACAACACACATCCCAACCCATACCAAGTCACCCTATGCCATTCAGCCAGATAATCTTGCTCTTCCTTGGCTTTCCGCAAGTGTAATAAATAGTGTCCTAAAACCGGAAGAGCCCATGTTTCGGCTGGAATGTTTTCACCCTATTTCACTTCTTTGTGGATTTGGTCACTTTGATTGTCACTGAAAGACCCAGTCCTAGTCCACAAACATCGATTTTTTGCAAAGCACATGACTACATGGCTTATCTGCTCTTTCGGCTTTCGCCATCAACCTGGGTAGCAGCGTACTTGTCGCTGAGCTCGCTGTAGGCCTTGTTGAGCTGCTCGGCCTGCTTCTTGAGGTTCTGGAGGTCCTGGTCCTTCTTCTCGAGCTTCTCCTTGAGAGCGGCAATCTCGCCGGGCTTGCCAGCGACAGCCAATTTCTCGCTCTCCTTGGTGTTCTTGGTGGTGCCCTCGTAGGTCCTTAGCTTGTCCTCCAGGCGCATGACCTCAAGGATCATGACGTAGGTGCGGTTGAGAATCAAGGAAAGGAACAGCGTGAAGCCGCAGAGGTACATGTTGCGCTGAGAGTAAAACTTGCGGGCCTGGACTTCGAGACGCTCGGATCCCATGACAGCGGCAGCGCTATTGATGTCGTTTAGAAAGAAAGTCCTATTTGCGGGTTTCCAAAGAAATACTCACTTTCCCTTGATGCCCTGCTCGTGCGCAGCCATAACTTCAAGCTGCACCCTGTAGACGCGGTTGAGGCTGTCGACGAAGAGGATGAGGATGAAGACAAAGGTAATCTTCATCCAATACTGTACTTTGGCGATCAATGGGCTCTCGGAAACGAAGCTATGGTATTGTTGTCAGCGCGTAGTCCACAGCATATCGGGCGTTGTTGGGCATCGTACGTAAAGATCCTCCGCTTGAGGTTGAACGGGAGGGGAATAAGCAACAGCATAAACATGGCCATCTCGGCCATTAGAAGACCAAACACCTTGCATCTCGTTAGCCCATCGAAGCACGCTTCCCTCTCTCCATCTAGCTTCGTCAACATACAAGAGTGTAGTAGAGCGTCATCGTGGTGTCGGGGCAATGGCCTCCAATGGCGAGGCTCTGTTTTTTGTTTGTCGGCGGGGGTAGCGGAGGAAGCTCGAGAACGGCAATTCAGCTTTCGACAGCGAAAAGCAGACGGCAGGTGGACGTTTGGTGCAGAGAAATACGAAGAGTTTGCGAAATCAATCCGCTGCTTTTGTAGGCGGGAGGAGGGAGGAGGAAGAATGGAAAGAAAAAAAATCGAATTCCAGGTGAAGTGTTCAGTTTGATCGTTGTGGGTTCAGGTACCTCAGCTGTGCAGCTCCGTTGCGTGTCGAATCACCCACGTCATCGTTTCCTGTTTTGTGGCTGGGATCCGCCCCGCCCCCGCTACAGAGATGTGGCTTTAATGCTAGCAGCCAAGTGCTCTAGAATACTGCCTCTAGCTACTCCGCACTGATCTTGAACTATTTTGATATCAACATCTCATTAGGTGGCTATATGTCTTAAGTGGATGTAAACAGAGTATAGCTTCATCTCATTGAACGCTGTAAATATGCAAAATTGGCAACGACACATGATGGCGCCTGGAGCCGCTCACAGTCAGGGTATACATGGCCTGAGACGCTGAAACAGGGGCTTTGGCCAAGGCAGACCAGCTCTGCGCCACATTTCTACAAACGTCCACGTAACAAGTACCTCGTAGCTGGCGTCGTCATGTTGAGCACATGTTTTCACATGCCTGTAATTTACCTACCAAGCACCCTGTCTGCTGCTTGTGGCCACGGTATGATGATTTCTTGGACTTTTTCTGTCAAAGGTATAAACATTATCTAATAATTCATACAAAACAACGCTCTAGCTCCATTCGTTATCTGGTGCAATACGCAACCCAGATCGGCCCCAGCAAATGGTTCTATAAATATGGATTCCTTTCGTTTTACAACTCCTTTTACCCCGTTGCGCCTATGCCTCTTCCCTAAACTTCGCCGGTAGTCGTCTATTCCTAGACGTCCTGTTCCTCGTGGCCAAATCCTGGTCATCCTGGTCATCCTGATCACCTTGTTCGTCCTGGTCTTCGCTGTCTTCGATTTCAATGGCATCCTCAGGTTCGTGCCCACGGCTTACCCTGTTTTGCTTCGGTGTTGAGGGCGCAGGTGCTGGCGGCTGTATGGGAGCAGGCGCGTCGGTATCTGCCTCGGGTTGGGATTCTTGCGTAGACTGTGGAACAAGCTGAGCAGGTTGAGCAGGCTCAACAGGCTGGGATGGTTCTTTTGGCCCCTGGATGATCCGAGGGTGCTTTCTAGGTCGCCCGCTACCGGGTCGAGCTCCTCCTCGTTTGCCCCGCGGTTTTGGCTCCTCTCCTTTTACCGCCTGGGATGGTGTTTCGGGTTCCTTGACTCTCTGTGATCTGGTTGTTTTCCGAAGCCGCTTCGAGCCAAGAAGGTCCACCACTTCGGAATCGACGCCCGATTCAGCCACAAACGACGTTGCGTCTGTGCCAGGTGGGTGGTATTCCTCCTCCTCGGAGTCGACCAACGTGTGGCGCTTTCGCTTGCGAGTAAGAGTCTCCTCCATCATTTGCTGGACAGCCGCAGAATCTTCATCCGAGACCGCCATTGCTTCCGTCAGCGTAGTTGCCGTCGTCGTCGTCGTAGTCGTCGCCGTCGCCGTAGTAGTAGTAGTCGTCGTCCTCACCGTCGTCTCCTTCTTCTTTTTCGACTTTGGCCTTCCCACCTTTTTGTGTTCAATCTTGGGTACTTTGCGTGCCACTCGATCGCCGGTTTCGGCACGCTTTGGCCGACCAGCCTTCCTTTGCCCTCCCGGTTTCTCTCCAGACTTATTATCAAGCAGTTTCTTGGTAAGATTGGGAAAGTTCTCTCCGTAATTGAAAAAGAGCTCCTCTCCGGCCTTGATATCCCTGAGAGCAGTAAACTTGATTCGGAATTCGCCGTTTACATAGAGAATGCGCGGAGTAATGTTGCATCCCCGCGTGTCGTGTTCCGAAGCGTGATTGATGTATCGACTCAGATTGCCGTAGATGGCTGCGTCAACCCAGATACCCTCGTTTTCGAGCAGAGTAAAAACGTACGATATGTTGGATTCTTCGTCAAACACGTCGCCACGCCTTGCTTCACGACGGACACCCTCGTCGTGGGTGATGAGCTCCCCAACATACTCGACGATGAATTCGTCCTGAGCAACATCTTCGGCAGTAAACAGTCCGTAGCCAACCCCTTCAAGCTGACTTTGTCCGAGAAGGAGAGTCTTGTGTCGTCCGCGCTGCAAGTCACAGTTTTGGCACCCCGTAGAGTGCAGCCAGTCGTCTTCGGCGTTGGCAGGATCGGCACGTTCAAAGGCGCCGCATGAACCGCACAGCTGCGGATCACACTCACGGTTGAGTTGCACGCATATACAGGGCTTTTCTTTCTGTTTAGAAAGACACGTCTTGCCCTGAGAGTGACAGGCACACCCTGTGAACTTGTAAAGGCAGTTTGCCTCCGTGCAGCCGCAGAACCTTTCGCACAACACCCCGGCATCTACACATGAGCATATTTTTGGGGCGCATGGGCCATCGTGAGAGCATGGTTCAAGTAATTCACGCCGCTGATGTTCGTGGGTGATGGTATGGTCCTGCCAGTCTCCGAGGAGCATCTTTCGCTTGCGGTCATACCATGAAATGTTTCGCGGACGAGGGGGTTCCGTGGGTTCCGGTTCCGGTATCATGATGTTTAGGGAAAGAAATTCCGCGTACACCTCATCGCAGTTGCGGTTCAAGAACTCGGTCGCGAGACAGATGGGGTCCATGGTAGTTTTGCTGAAATCGGTCGTAATGTATAAAGACCGCAAGAGAGTGCGCTCGTCTTCAGTCCATGGTTTCACCACCGCACTTGGATCAGGGGGGATTTTCAGACGGTAGCACCTTCGCTGACAAGGCACATCAGCAATCATATTAGCGCCTGCTGCCGCTATTCGTTTCCTCTTCAAAATATCTGACAACGGCGCGCAAGACGACAAGGAAAAGGTGCGTTTCCAGTTTTGGTGGTCGTACTCGCCGTGATCGCAAGAGTGACTGAAGCAGATGAGGCACCCCAAAATGCAGTATGTGGCCAAATTGGACTCGACAACCTCATCTTCGCTATCTTGCTGGATGATGGAAACGTCCTTGGCCGCGGGCTTATTGTCCATGACACTATCGACAGACTCGTCGAGAAACAGCACCTTGCGCAACTCGATCTGCTTCAGCTGCGGTTGATTTTCCTTAAAGGCTAGCTGAAATGCAGCGGTGAACATCTCTGCCGCCCTGCGCGCCTCGGGCGTCATCGTGTTCCCATCGCCTTGGGATCTGATGATGTCCGTCTTTTGCTGGGGAGTGATCGCGTCATCGGATGCCTGGCTTGCCATGTAGCTGATGAGAGTGGATTTGTTGCAGAGTGGCATGTTGAGCTTCTTGAGCCACATATCCAAATAGAGCGAAAGAGTCGCCGCGCGCTCGGCCTGGATGATTGCGACAAATTTTTCGTCGCGGTTCATGGGCTTGAACCCTGATTTGAGGTCAATGTCCTCCAATTCTTTAAGCCAAAGGTTGTACTTGGCCTCTTCAGAGCCTTCGAGATCGCGCAGATGGGGAACAAATGTCAGCATGGTGTTTGGCATCAGCACGTTCTTCTTGATCTCCACGTGGTGGAATCTGTAAGACGGGACAGCGTCCTTGTTGGTCTTGATGCAAATCACGTTGTAGCGAACGTCCTTGTGATCCTTTTTATTCTTGTTGTGGTGCTAAGCGGGGGGAGTCAATTCTCAATGCTCAAACGTCGAATTTCAAGCTTCCAATTTCAAATGTTGGCAATGGGTTCTGACCTTGAATTTGATCTTGATTTGCTTCCCCTTGAGCTCCGGATTCGGATGAGTCTCCAGCTCGCGAAAGAGATCCAGTCCATGATGCGTGCGCCACTCTCTGCACTTTGCAGACTCAATGGCATGGGCGACGAGCTGCGCGTGGTCTCTCCGGACTTCCTGGTTGAAGGTGGTGAGCTGTTTGGCGAGCGTCTGGACGGTCCACTCCGTCACAGGAACCGTCTGCGCCTTGGGAGTCTGCACTGCTTCTGGCTGGCGGTGGCCATCTCGCGACGGCGTTGCGACCAACGGGGGCGGCATGTTGCGAGCTGGACTGGTGCTGGATGCGACGCCAGGGTTCTCTGGCATGGCGGGCGCATGTTCAGCGACGCGATCAGCCAAAGGCGTGGACGCGCGATCAGGGAGAGGCACAGGTGTCCAACCGCTGGCGTGGACGTCGCCGATGCAGGGAGCCGGAGCCGGAGCGGAACAGGAGCAGGAGGAGCAGGAGGAGCAGACGAGCAGGTTCTGGACAGCGGAGGAGGGCTAATGGGACCTCTGGTTGAAACCGCGACGCCTGATCCGCTAGTCAAGTCTAGACGGCCCAGGTGGCTTGGGTCGCCATCTTCCGAAGCTGCGAATGCTTGTGCTGCGTGGGGCATCATCCTTGCCTGTCGAAAATTAATGCGTTTGTGTTTGTGTTACAGCAGTGTTGTCGGCCAGATGGGCCCAGGGAAGGATGCCGCAGACCCGAGTCTAAATGAACGGCCGAGGCGCGCAAAAAGGGTCAGGGTCTGCATGAGAGGCCCCGAGCGAGAGTGTGAAGGTGAAATGGAACGAAGGAATAGCAAGTCTTGGCACGCTGTTGAATTGACGGCGAGGTGAGAATCAAGGCGGGCGAGCGATGGGCGGTGCGATGCGATGCGGTGCGATGCGGTGCGGTGCGGCACTCATGTGAGGGTGAGGGTGAGGATTTCCGGGTGAAATTGGACGGATGAGATTTGACCGTGTGGTCCAACTGCCACTGCAAGGCGCCGCCTCCGATTCCTGAGCCCAAGCCACAAAACACAAACACAAGCCCAATCCCAGCGACCGCTGCACCAAAGAGGGGGGATTGGATTAGCAGAGCATTTCCGTGCAGTGCAGCGCTGCTGATCAACAAAGGGCACCCCAACAACTGGCGCTTGGGATTCTGGAGATCGCGAAATCGAGAGGCTTCCAGATCGCGTCCTGGATTGAGAGACCCGGAGCACGCGAGCCCTGGTTGGCCGGGCCGGGCTGTTGGTGATTGGCCAGAGTGTATGATCCAAGTCCACAAAGAAAATCGGCCGGCTAGGCCAGATTCGGAGACGCGTTTCTGGGGGGCACGGCATGTAATTACAGCAAAGACCAGCTTCATTGTCTGCATAGGTAGAATAATGGACATGTTGGTACTTGTGCATCAACACATGTCGGATTTTGTGTTTGTCGACTTTATTTTCTTTGTCTACTATGGATTTTTGGCTTTTTCTTTGCATCCATTTAGCCACCATCGCCGAAGAGGACGCCTACAAACCTACATCCGCTTGGGAGCCTTTCCCCCGCTCAGGTAGCATGTACATTCGTACTACTGTGCATTTTCTCCCCCTTCTGCTCAGTGAAACAACATCACCAGTCATGAAACAGACGGGATCTTCACCTTACGCTGGAGAGGAACCACGGTCTGAGAATCAGATCTGATGGATGTGTCATCAAGCTACTGCTGCTGCTACTACTCATCGTACTTCTCAAGTGCCGAACATGTGGAGCTTTGTACCTGCATGAAACTCCAAGGCTCTCGTGGATCCCCGTCCAGATATGGATGGATTCGCCAGGCTGTAGAGTTGCTTCGTGGGAGCAAAAGGGCTAAGCGAGCCTCCCCAGCATCAGGGATTAATTTCCACGTTTGCAGATTCTGCATCTGATGTGCACCAACGGCAGACGTCAAAGGAAGCAAGGTTTACTCGTACATACGGAGTACGGCTGCAGATGGATGCGTCTCCATTTCACAGCTCTGGATATTAACTCCCCCCCACTGCGGGAGTCGAGGCTGCAGGACCCCTACTTTCTCTGTTCTATGCATTGGGCCAATTGATCCTGGATCAGAAAAGCTGCCAGTATGTCTCGTCTCTGCAAATGGCTTGTCATCTTACCAATTGAAGCAGCGAGACGAAGAATAGCTTCCATGGCTATAACAACTCAACAGGAGTAATCCTCCAGTACTCACAGAAGCGAGCGCTGTAGACTGAACTGACCTGCCACCACCGCCTTCAATGGCAATCCATGACGCATCGTGTCTCACTTCTGTCAGATGCTTCCCCCTACAGCAGAAGAGAAAAACAAGAAACGCAGAAATGAGTTTGTGCTTGCGATTCACTTTCCCCTAGCCCGCGCTAGCATCTTCCCCAGCAGGCGTCCCCCAACTGAATGCGGCATGGCGCATCACGGCCAACAACACGGGCGGCCGTGTCTCAGCCCAGGAATCTTCCAGTCGAGCCCAGCGGCCGAGACATGCAGTTAGACAGCTGCCAGGTAGAAGGTACCCACGATCACCCGCCTTGACACTCTGGTCCGCTGGTCCCGGGCCCTGATCTGACGTCATCGCCGTCGTACCAGCGCCGTTGGATCGGGCCTAGCGCTGCCATGATAGAGGACCTCCTCTTCGTCAAGGCCCAAACAGGCTCCCGAGCTGCGGGGATGACGTAGCGAAGGCGCAACAGCTGTCCAGCCGATGACGATCCGCCAGCTCCGCCAAAAATGCAGCCAGCCGTGACATTCTTATAATCATCTCCCCATCCGTCCCCTCCTGTGCCCGTCCAGGCTTCCTCCCGTATTGATACCGCCTACAAACACCATTTGCCGGCTCTTTTCTGCGCGCCCAATCCCTATCGCAGCGCCATTGTCCATTTCCCCCATTCTTCACGCATTACCCATTGCCATTCGCAGCAGTTAGCGCCCAGCCACACCGCCAAAATGCATCGAACATATTCCATGCGCCAGTCCCGCGCGCCGACGGCCTCGCAGCTCCAGGTATGGACCGGCCGGCATCTGCCATCTTGAGACCTCCTGTTGTCGGAGCTTTAGGGACTGACAAGCCTGATGAATAGAGTCCGCCCCCTCCGCCGTCGTCGACCAAGTCCGGCCGCTTCTTCGGAAAGGGAAGCTTGGGTGAGTGCTGCGATGGCTCTTTTAGCATTGTGCTACCCCGCTAGCAACCGATCGAATGGCTTTAGCTTCGATTGTTGTGATTTCTTTCACGCCTGCTTTAACCGCGAGACTCGTGTTTACGCCGACTAATCAATGGTGCAGGCCATGCTCTTCGTCGCAATGCCGGTGGCGCCTTTGGGCCGGACCTGGCCAAGAAACTGTCCCAGCTTGTCAAGATGGAGAAGAACGTTATGCGAAGTATGGAGCTTGTCGCCAAGGAGCGCATGGAAGTGGCTGTATGTGTTGCACCCCCATCGTTTATCGTTTTGCTTTTCAACTGACGCGTGTATAGCAACAATTGTCCCTCTGGGGCGAGGCTACCGACGAAGATGTCTCTGACGTCACCGACAAGATCGGCGTTTTGCTCTACGAAATTGGCGAGCTAGAGGACCAGTACGTTGACCGATACGACCAATACCGCATTACCATGAAGAGCATCCGCAACATTGAGGCGTCGGTTCAGCCCAGCCGAGACCGTAAGACGAAGCCCATGTCGAGTAGACGATTCATGACAAAAGCTAACTGACCTCACCAGGCAAACAAAAAAATCACCGATCAAATCGCCCAATTAAAGTACAAAGAACCAAACTCGCCAAAGATTGTGGTGCTTGAACAGGAGTTGGTTCGCGCTGAGGCCGAATCGCTCGTGGCAGAGGCTCAGCTCTCCAATATCACACGCGAAAAGGTCAAGGCTGCTTATATCTACCAGTTTGATGCCCTCCGCGAGCATTGCGAAAAGGTTGCCATTATCGCTGGCTACGGAAAACATCTGCTCGACCTCATCGACGATGCTCCCGTGACTCCCGGCGAGACCCGGGGCTGCGTATGATGGCTATGAGGCTAGCAAGGCCATCATCCAGGATTGCGAAGACGCTCTCACCAACTGGGTCACGTCCAACGCTGCCGTGAGCTCCAAGCTTTCTACCCGATCCCGCAATCTTTCTCAGCGGCGGCGCAACACCATCCGAGCTAGAGAAGAGGGTCACGACTTGTCCCACCAGGACGTGCCGCTCAACGACAATGGCTCTTGGGTTCAGCAACAACAAGGAGTGAGAATGGATAGTGACGCCGAAGAAGAAGAAGAGGAGGAGGAGGAGGAGGAGGAGCGCCACTCTGCCCTGGGTAGTGATGGAGGAATGAACGGCGAGGCACGAGGTCGAACTCAAGAAATCCTCGCAGCTTAAGATGCCGGCTCATCGTCCGTGCGAACACAAAACAACAAAAGGGGAAACAGTCTTGGTGGGCAAGGGCTAATTGCCGATAATCTCGATTTGAACGCCGCCGAGCGGCGGGGGGAGTTTTGGACAAGGCTGGAACAATCACTGGTTGGGTCAATGTGCTTTGGTCTCTTTCGAATAGTCTTTTTTGGCGCGTGGCTATTCATTAATACCTGGGATGAGTTACATAATTTTATATCAAGTACAATCACTCCATTAATCATATCCGTTGTGTCATTTCTGCGTAGCCAATACTCATTTGACCCAGGTGAATGCACAAACCTCAAAACGCCGTCATGAAACATCTGTCGTAGCTATATATACATGTAGATGCCCTTCCGCCGTGGCCTCATACAGACTGAGGTTTCATTTGGCTTAAAAACTGTTCAGCCTCCATCTTGACAATGTATTGTCCCGGAACAACAATCAGGCCCAGATATCGAGACGTCATATCCAGGATGGTTGAGCTACCAGAGGCATTTGCCGCAGCCGCACTACGCTCCTCTTCCGAAGGCTGACGGTACTCATGCGTGTTTCCCAATACAATATTCCTATCCTAAACCGTTGACAACCAGATTCAGCATCAAGGACACGGTACATTGCAAAGCCTGTCCTTTCCTTTTGCTCGGGGAGACGAACCGGATCTGTGCATTTGAAAGTGCCCCGAAACATGCGGCCATCTGTGGTGTAGATGCGCAAACTCTGGTTCAAAAGAGACGAAATATATTCGTGAGCCTCATCTTTATCCATGGCGAAGACTAGCCTTGGCTTGGAGCAGCGCAAGGATGGAGGTGCAAGAGAATCAAAGCGTGGGGGAAAAGCTGCGTCTGATCTGGTTGAGGGAGGCGGCGATAAGTCGAGCTGGCCAATAGATAGGGCTGAATATGTGCTCGACGGCCCCACCGGCTCGACTACAATAGCGTCACTGCAAGAGTCGAGCGATCGTAAATCTTTATCTCTTCTTCATCACACGGTATTGCGTAGAGTACTTGCATTTCCGCCTCTACGACTGCGGTGGAAGCGAGTCGACCTCGCACAAACCCCATCGCAATGCCATCACCGCCTCACTAGCCAAAACAACCAGTCGCGGGCTATCAGTAGGCCCGCACTCTCACGATGGGTGTTAACGGGCTTTGGACGGTGATCCAGCCGTGTGCACGGCCTACTAACCTGGCAACGCTCAATCGAAAGCGTCTGGCCGTGGATGCATCGATTTGGATCTACCAGTTTCTCAAGGCTGTTCGTGATAAAGAAGGCAATGCGCTTCGCAACTCTCATATTGTGGGATTCTTTCGGCGCATCTGCAAGCTTCTCTGGTTTGGTATCCAGCCCGTCTTTGTGTTTGATGGCGGCGCTCCCGCATTGAAGCGAGCAACCATTCAGAAGCGCAAACAAAGGCGGGAGGGAAGACGGGAAGATGCCGTCAGGACCGCTGGGAAGCTTCTGGCCATTCAGATGCAGCGACTCGCAGAGGAAGAGGAGGAAAAACGCAAGAGGGAAAAAGAGAGGCCGCGCCCGGTAGAGCCAGAAGAAGAAATACCCGACACCAATGAATTGGTTTACGTTGAGGAGATTGGCATGTCTCAGCAGGAGAGGCTGCGCAACCGCAAGTTTTATAAGCAAGATGCCTATCACCTGCCGGAACTCGAGGGCGGAATAGCATCCATGGGAAAGCCAGACGATCCTCGAATCATGAGCGTAGAGGAGTTGGAAGAATATGCGCGCCAGTTCAACAACGGAGAAGACATCAACCTGTACGACTTTAGCAAGATTGATTTCGACGGCGACTTCTTCAAGAGCCTTCCGCCGCCAGATAGATACAACATTCTCAACGCGGCGAGATTGAGGAGTCGGCTCAGGATGGGTCTGAGCAAGGAACAGCTTGATGACATGTTTCCTGATCGCATGGCTTTCTCGAGATTTCAGATTGAAAGAGTCCAGGAGAGAAATCATTTGACGCAGCGACTCATGTATGAAATCGGAATGTCAGGCACTGACCTGACCCTCGGCGTCAATGCACGTATTGCGGGAGAAAGAGATCGAGAATACATCTTGGTGAAGAACGAGGGTGTGGAAGGAGGCTGGGCTCTTGGTGTGGTCAGCAAAGACAAGGATGTTGGGGAAGCCCACAAGCCGATTGACGTGGATGCTCTTCAATTTCACTACCAGACAAAGGAAGAAGAAAGCGAAGAAGAAGATTTCGAAGATGTGCCAATTGTGGGTGTCAACCGACTACCCAAACTGTCCCAGTCAGATGCTGCAAGCCTTCAAGCTGCTCAAGATATCAGTGGCGTACGACAGCAATTTTACGCGAGCCATAGACAGGATGCCGTCAATGACGAAGACGCCAACGAAGACTCCTTGTTCGTGGGTGGAAGATTGGATATGACAGAAAATATTTGGGACGAACAACCTGCAGAGCATATGCATCCAGAAGAGGAGCATGATCTCAATCTTGCAATTGCTTTATCGTTGCAGAGCCAGCATGGCATTGGACGGGAATCAGAAGACAACACTGATGAGGATGAGGATGAGGATGTCCGAGACAAACCTGAGTGGACGCAGGTAGCCGTGGAAGCGCCAAAGCCTATCGGCCGTAGTAGTGGCTCAATGATTGCGCATATTGTGAACAATCGGGCCAATGCAGCTGTTCCGAAACGACAAGAAGCCCCAATATCAGAGGAAAAGGCAAATGAGAGCGACAGCGAAGACGACATGCAGGCAATCCTAGCAAAGTCGCGGAAGATGAAGAAATCCCAACCAAAGCCAGCCTTTGAGAATAAGAAGAATCCATTTGATGGTCCCCTGCCATTTCCAAAGCTGGACTGGGGTTCATCTCTTTTCGCGAAGAAAAAGACGCCCCAAGAGAAACCAATTGTGGTTACAGCAGGTGGGGATGACGGACAACTGGACAAGGAGGGAGAACAAGAAGACGGTTTGGGCGGCGGCTTCGAAGTTGAACCTCAGCAAGAAGATGGCCCCAAGCCGCTACCTCCGTGGCTAGTGGATGATGAGACGGATATTCGAGAAGCAATCAAGAAACAGCAAGACGTTGAAAGAGAAATCAATGCTCAGGATAGAGCTGAAGCGGAAGAAGAAGAAAATCTTCGACGAAAAGAGTTGCGGGATCGGTTGATTGAAATCCACTCTGAAGATGAGGATGACGACGCCAGCGATGATGTCAAAATTATTGAGATACCGCCATCACCAGAAGCGGCACCGATTTCTAGCCCTACGGACGACAAAGTCCAAGAAGAGGATTTAAACATCCAGCCACCTACAACTGAACCTGCTCTTGAGGAGAAGAGTAGAGTAGAGAGTGAATCGCCCGAGCCCGAGTTTGAAGACATTCCCATGCTCGAGGCTCCTACTGCTCCGATTCCACCCATCGTTGAAGCGCAGGAGAGTCATGATTCACCCGAACCAGAGTTTGAGGATGTTCAGCCAGCGGACAATACACAAGCTCAGGGAGATCCACAAGCAGATGCCTTCTTAATCGAAAGCCTTCCTTTGGGTCAGCCTCCAGCAGACGGCATTGCGGATGACGATGACCTATTTGCCGACGTAGAATACGATGAGTTTAGTGACCCCGAGGACGAAGAACTCCTCGCACAGATGGCTGAAGAAGCAGAGGAACACGCACGCTTCGCTAGTGAACTGAACAAGAAGTCTACACAGCAAAACAAAGAAGACTATGAGCGAGAGCTGAGAGCGCTTCGAAATCAGCAAAAAAAGGATCGTCGTGACGCAGACGAAGTGACTCATACCATGATTACAGAGTGTCAGGCTTTGCTTCGCCTCTTTGGCATTCCTTACATCACCGCGCCGATGGAAGCAGAAGCGCAGTGTGCAGAGCTGGTCCGGCTCGGCATGGTTGACGGCATCGTCACGGATGACTCTGACACCTTTCTCTTTGGAGGGACACGAGTTTACAAGAATATGTTTAACAGCAACAAATTTGTCGAATGTTATGTCGGTGCAGACCTCGATAAAGAAATGTCCCTGTCCCGAGACCAGCTCATCTCTCTCGCTCAGCTCCTGGGGTCAGATTACACAGAAGGACTACCTGGCGTCGGCCCGGTCACGGCGGTCGAGATTCTTTCCGAGTTTCCCGGCAAAGACGGCCTCGACAAGTTCCGCGAATGGTGGAAAGAGGTTCAATCCCAAACGCGGCCCAAGGAGGCCGATGCGTCCTCCTCTTTCAGGCGCAAATTCCGCAAGTCACAGGCCACCAAGCTCTTCTTGCCACTCGGCTTCCCAAGCCCGGCCGTTTACGAGGCCTACCTTCACCCAATGGTCGACAGCAGCACGGAGCCGTTTCAATGGGGCGTTCCTGACGTGGCTGGGCTGCGAGAGTATCTCATGGCCACAATCGGATGGGGCAAGGAGCGCACGGATGAGGTGCTCGTGCCGGTGATTCGGGACATGAACAAGCGGGAGATTGAAGGGACGCAGAGCAACATTACGAGGTTCTTTGGCGGAAGCGTTGGCGCTGGCGCAAGGGAGACGTTTGCTCCCAGGCAACGAGTTCGGGGGAGCAAGCGAATGGCGGCTGCGGTGGATAGGCTGAGGGCGAACATGGCTGGGGAAGAGGAGGCTGCGGAATCCGGGGAGGGTTCGGGGGCTAGTAAACGTAGGAAGACGGGCAGACAGAGGCGTGCTTGAGAGGTGTATACAACCCATCTTGAGAATAATTCTCTAAACTGGATTAAAAGGGTGACTATTCAGCTTCTTATAGCCCAACTTGAAGTCCTCTTATTACATGTATGCACACTGCATAATTGCTGAGCTGTTGGATAGCCAAAATGGGATATTGAATAGCCACTTCCTATAGCTACCTATTTTGGATTTGATGTTATCATTGCCTCAGTCATACTTCTCATTAGCTTAGAGTATAGCTATTCAACACCCCAAGTTGCTACCTAGCAGCCCGTTCTCTAATTAGAAGCCAGTACGGTTCACCAGACACAATAGGAACATAGCTATAGTAACAGACATTAGAGAAATTTAGTAATATAGTATCTTAATTATAGGCCATTCATGCATGACTATCTGGCCATCATTGAGAACAGCTAACACAGAATGTGGTAGATATTCAGAGCATGGAATAATGGTGTTAAAGGAAACTAATATTAACATTGCATTACTGCGTTAACATTACGTAAGTATATAATATATATTTATATACGTAGATTAGAGTTAGTTAACTTAGATAGATTAATTAATATTTATTTTATAAATAATAGGTTATAAGCCTAGGCTGCTTTATTAAATTATTAAAACTTATATTTTCTTAATCTTTTATTAAAAATATAAATCTAAAAATAATTTAATAATTATTTAATATTAATATTAATATTATTTAAATATATTATATAAATTAAACTTA
>MDJU01000174.1:0-55488 GCA_001721665.1 Trichoderma pleuroti
GTATGGTATGCGAAGAAGAAGAAGAAGAAGAAGAAGAAGAGAAGAAGAGTAAAAGATTCTGTCAAGGAGCGCGTGAAAGTGAAGAGAAGAGAGAGAAGGAAAAAAAAGCGGGAGAAGAAGGATATGATGAGTCTGGAAGAGGAGGCGATGGCAAGAAGAGGAATATGCAATCGCGGGAAAGTGCGAGGGGATCTGGAGTAGAGGTTCGCAGCCCACGGCGCAGGCGGCGCTGGCGGAAGCGGTACCGGTACCTGCGACAGTAATGAAGCCAATATTGGATTTGATGCATGCAATCTGAGGGCTGTAAGATTGCCCGATGCTTTAGCGAAAGATGGGATTGCTTACTACGAGGTACACGACCTTGCCTGCAGATTGATCGTACTATCTATCTAAGGTACTATGCTCCGTAAGTAGCACCGGGTGCATGCATGTATTACCTACCTAGTAGGACTGCCTTTGCAGCTTCGGCAATCCCTGGCCGTAGTAATAGCCAAGGATGGACAAGACGAAAAAATGATGTATCTGCTGTTGAGATGCCATGAAACATCTGACCCAGTGGTGGGATGGGATGGATATTGACTGCATGCATGCATGCATGCAGGTGTTAGACTACCTAGGTAGGTAATGGATGTGCTACACACACACACATACAGCGCATTGCTAGGCCGGGATTAGCGCTCGTCACATTGGATGCCAACTTCTTCAGTGGAGTTGCGCAGCGCATCGCGTCGATTCCCAGCACGCGACTCATCAAGCGCACCCAGTACCTGCATGCCGCATCCACCCAGACGCTGCCAGTTATTTTTGTTCAGACTTTACTCCGTACAAGGTGTGGTCATTTGATTCGCCTCCTCCTGAGCGCGTCATCCACATCCACATCCACGGCCAGCCCCGGGCCAGCGGCTTGCTCGCGTCAGCTGAAGCTCGTGTCGCCTTTTTTGTGACTGTGCTCGGCTCGGCGTGTTTTGCATCTGCGCCTGTGTGTGTGTGTGTGTGCATCAATCACTCACTCAGTCAGTGTTCCCAAAAGCGGGGGGGGGGGGGCAAATCATATTGGAGAAGATCGATCCATCCTTAAGAATACCTATCTTACAGTACATGCATCTCATCTCAGGCACAGTCCACAGTGCTTTTCCTTTTCCCTTTCGACTCCCTTGCATCGCCTTTTCTTTGATTTTCTTTTGTTTGCTTTTCCTTTTCCTTTCCTTTCATTTTCTTTCTTTTCCTTTTTCTTTTCTCCCTCGTCTTTTCAACCATGATTAGTTCATCGTGCCGCCATCTTGGTTTCCAACACACCATGTGAGACATGTGACACCCAACAACTTATAAGCCAATACAAATCCCGTATGTGTAGGTATGCTCAGCAATGGGCGGATATGCGCATCCAACATGCTGCATCAGCTGAGCCCCGACCTATTATTACCCTCTCCATCGCTCCATACTTGTACACGGCCTTTCGTCTCCCCCTTTTCCTTGCTTCCGTCAAACGGCAGAGTAGACCCCTGTGACAAATCTTCCGCATTCGACTTTTTGTTCCAGCGTCACTTTGCGGCCCTTGCCGCCTTCTCCTAGCCGGGCGGTTTGTCGAGGCGTCAGACATAATCTGTGCCGTCCCGCGTCTCCATCCAATGGTGAAATGTACGTGGGCGTGTTCAAGTTGTTCCGCTTGCCCGTTCCTAGCTGGTAGTGTTCGTTGCCTCCCCAGAAAACCACGTCAGACCCCCAGTATGTCTCATTCTCAGAGGACCGGCTCGACATGGAAGTTTGCGTCACATTGTCCATGATTGCGGCGCCGTGAGTTGCGCCAATGCTCAGAGTCTTAATCTTGATGGGCACTAGTTGGCTGCTTCTCTCGTCAAACTCACAGAGCCCTGAAAGCGCCTTGAGCTTGGTAGGCCCGAGAGAAACATGAGTCCACTTGCCAGTACCAAGCGAGCCAGTGGTGCCTTGCCCCGCGGCCCAAATGTCAAACGTGCTATGGGGCAACCTCCTTGAAGGTGCTGTGACACCGGCCTCGGTGTTGCTGGCGTCGGGCACGTCAGCTTCACAGGCGAAGAAGGTGTTCAAACCACCGGCAGCGATTGACGAAACTTTGGGTACCAGCCCACTGCTTCCGTACAGCTTGTGAGTCTGTAAGATGGTGGGGGTAGAGATAAAGGGACTTCCCAGCTGGGCCTCAAAGCCAAGTTGACCAAAAGTGTTATCGCCAAACGTAAAGATGCGTCCGAGTTTATCTAGAACAACCGAGTGATGGTCTCCCGTTGCGATATGCTTGACATCAAACCCCTTGAGCGAAGTGATTTCATGCGGTTGATCATAGCGCCCCTTGGGGCGTGTCTCCCAGGTGAGGCCCGGAATGCCCATTTGACCCTTTGTCGGAAAGGATGAGGCGCTCGAGGCACAGGAGAAAACTCGTCCGGCCGAAGTTTGCAGCAAGCAATGCTCTAGTCCGCTGCTAATGTCGACAACGCGCTCACCCCATCCGAGCCCCGTTGGGGTCAAGCTTTGGAAGCTGATGGCCTCGCTACCAGACGAAGACCAGAGTGACCAAGATTTCTTCTCCTGTTCCAGCTTCTTGCCGCCCTCTTGATCGTCACGGGAGGCCGGTATGGCATACACTGAGCCGCCGCGAGATAATGCAATAATCCGGTCCTCTGATACTTCAATTTTGGCGAGATCCTTGCCCTTCAAAGTCGTCACTGGCGTTGGATCTGCCTTGGAAAACCCCAAGCCCCATTGTACGAGGTCGCCCTTTTCCGTAATGGCCGCGCCAAACTCCTGAGTGAGCTTCAAGTCACGGAGAAGCTGGTTGTCGAAATGGGATATTCTACGCGGAAGCTTGATGCTCTTCTCATTCGAGCTAGGGTCAATGACTTTTCCCGTATTCGAGCCCCAAGCATACACTCCGGGATGCTCCCAGCTTTTCTTCACCTGCATATGCTGGGAGCTAATCAGCTCGCGGTTCTCCTCCTTTGAGGCAGCGTGCTTGCGGGCCTTTTCGAATTCCAAGTCAGCCTTCTGATACCCCGGCTGGGCTGCCTCGGGAGCCGAGCTCAGTCGAGCTTGAAGCTTGGGATAGTAGTAGTAGGCTCCAGCTGCCGCCACGGCGAAAACCGCCGCAAATCCCACGGCTTTCCCCCCTCGCCGCTTGGGCCTCCCCTCGGCCGAGTCACTGGCGTATCGAGCCCATTGGCGCTGATTCGTGGCGAGATGAGGTCGAGCCGAGAGACGAAGACGGGACGCTCGCCAAAGGGCGGACTGAGAGGCATTCATGGCTACGGGTCTCTGCTCCAGCTACCGATGCTTAGATGCTCAAGAACCAATGCCGGAGTGCACCTGATGGCCCCGCTGTGGACTGGATTGATCCGCGTATGAGTGCAGCGACCGACTGTGAGGTTGCAGATGCCATGAGATCATGCACTATCCATGTATGTAGCTGAGGTACCTTATGCAAAAGTAAAAAAGGCTTTTAGTGCATACATCCCTGTACTGAAGCTTTCGGCGAACCGATGATGTCATGCCGCTAATTGGCTGGTCCAAGCTGCGAGCTGCCAATCCAATAGCATCCACGCTATTTGCTTAGTACCCATTCAACCGTAGATTCCCATTCTTGCCATTCATTGAAAGCTTGATGCGTCAACTATCCAAGACGCAAATCGAGAAACAAGCTTGGATAATGAAGATGCAGCGAGTCTGGAGTAGCATTTATGAGATTTTCTCCATGCACGATGCCATTGCATTGCAGCACTCGATCTAATTCAGTACTCCATAGAATAGATTGCTCGTCAGCTATGGAAATTAGTACCTTGACAAGGATGGAAAGGGGGCTTTTTTCTTTACCTCCCCAGCAAGCTGAGAAAGGAATGGAGAAGGAAAAGTCAAAGAAAGCCTTTATCCCTGCCAGCACGATGCGGCTAATTCCCTTCATATACTACTCGGTATACTCTGCCAGGTTCCTTCACTCTCGGTAAAAAAAAACAGGCAAACAAGATGGATACTTGCCGGGAATGTCTTCAAGTGCAAGCGATGTTGAAGTGGCTTACACAAGATGATCCTAAGATTGTTTTTTAAACAAAAAAAAACATTAGAATAATAGCCATCTCAATGATAAAAGCCTGGACGAAATGGGGAGAGAGGGAAGCTTATTTGACGATCAATTGGGGTAGATCTATGGGCCAAAAGCTGGTGCGCCGTGGTGCCACTTATATCGGATCGGAGCACCGCGATGTATACATGTATTCTGACCAATGATCTTGATCATCCAAACACTTGAATACATGTATGACAGGGCACAAAGCAGGGTTTTTTTTTAATTGGATTCTTGTTATTTTGATATTTATACGTTTTTCTTCGGATCACTGCAGAATTCGATGGATAGCAAGATGAAGCAGTGTCCAATGTCCAATGTGATTTATGGGCATGCCGGGCCTAGACAAGAAATCCAAGTCACAAAATCTCATAAAGTCTTTACTCAAATTAGAAAATTGGCAAAAGAGAAGCTGCTAGATTCGGAAATGCACAAGAATGGTTGTTGTGTCTGAATCGAATCGATGTGCAGTAGAATGGAGGAAGTGCTTAGTCATCGGCTAGTTGGCAACAGTACTTTATTTTTCTATGGGCCCTGCATGTTGCAGACAAGTACCGTGGGGTGGTGCTGCAGCTCCCAAATAGTGACCACGCAGCAATCGGCGCATTCTCCCATCTCTCGAATCTTGCTTCCAGCTCCGAGCCGCCATGTACGAGGACGGCTGGTACAGCTTCGTGCCGGAGCTTGGAAACGGCAACAATGGCAGAACCGAGACGTCGAGCGGCAGGCCTCGTGGGCACCAGCGCAAGGAATCGCTCCTCCAGCAGCCAAATGTTGGTGTCGGCCATCACCCTTCCATTGGCATGTTACAGACGACTTACTCTGTCTAGGAGCCGAACAATATCGCCGAGACGCTGGAGGATGTTCTGGAAGAGTTGGAGAACACAAACGACCCTCCCGAACCCACATTGCCTCGTCGAGCCGCCTCATACTCCGACTTTTACGATGTCGTCAAGGCGGAGCTTCTCAGAGACTCTCAGCGCAAGCCGCGGCGGAAAGTTGACAGGAGGAGCAGAAATTGGGAGGCCTTGACACTCTTCCATGAGGGCTCTGCAGCTTCTCCGTACCCTCAAAAGGAAGCCGTGTCCTCAGAATCGCTGGACAACCGGCTCCTGGAGGAGAGCCAGCGCGAGTATCTGTAGGGCTCTAGACACACGCGCAATTCGAGCCTAGCTAATCAACAACCAGGCTTTACCGCGATCAATTGAAAATGACCGAGCGCCACCTGGAAGGCTTGGTCGACAATGCAAACGATACACTAAAGCTGCTGACAACGTTATCGCAGTCTTTCCTCTCTGTCGAGGCTCAGACTTCGACTTTCCAAGCTCAATGCGAAGAGCTCTTGGCGGAGCAGCGACGACTAGAGAAGCTTGCAGATGAGGTTGGGACAGACCTCTACTACTACGCATACCTGGAGAAGGCTACACGGCGGCTGAACGCTCCCGGCGCCAGTCAATTGGTAGAAGACGATGACTTTGGCGAAATGGTGGAAAACATTGATTCTTGCATCAAGTTTATGACTGCTCATGTAAGAAGATCAAGGCTTTGGGGCTTAATGTTGTTGATATTGACAGGCTGCAGGAAAATTACCGCGAACGCGACTCGTATTTGGCACGATACAGCGCCCTACTTACCAAGGCATTGCATCTCCTTGATCATGGCTTCAATAGCTGCTTGGACAAAGTATCTAGCGACATTGCGCGCCAGATTGCCGCCACAAAATCAGAGTCCGCTCGCTATGCTCTCGCGTATGGCAGATTCGAGGAGATGATGGCGGCATCTTACTCTCTCCTGCCAAACATTCGAAAAGTAGTCCGGTCGGCTTACCATGCCTATGGCCAGCCAGTGGAAGCCACCACTACAACTGCAACATACGTCAATGCCATTACTACCATCTTCCGGACATATCTCACTACCCGTGACCGGGACATGAAGTTGATGACGCAACATGATATAGACGAATACCAGAAAGAAGTCAAGAGTCTTTCGATAGAGACCGCTTCCAGAAACTTCATTAAGCAGCTTTTCGAACGGATGTATAGCGAGGATGGACTTTTTACCAAAATCTTCAACATAGAGCTCGTATGGAGCCCCTCTCCAGAGTCAGCTTTCCAGGTCGTTAAGCTAGTCAACACCTCAATGGTTCACCCGGGCAATATTGTGCCGTTGGCTACCAACTTGCAAGCCGCACTCCAAACCGCCCAACTTCAGGAAACGTGTAATGTGGTTGGCTGGCTGGCCAACGAATATGGTGTGGTGGAGGTTGATGAGGAAGAGTCCCCTTCTTTCAGGAAGTACAGGGAATATGCTGCCCGGCTGCTTGCAGACCACTTGTGGCCATTCACGGACAATTTGTTTGAAGCGGAGATTACCAAGTCCCTCACCAAAGCCCCAGCTCAAGACAACCACCTAAAGATCAGTCCTGTAGTAGGTGGAGTGGCATCTTCAAACGCATATCCCCTAGTCAAGCGAGCGATTGAGCTTTTAGCCATGTTTGACCAAGCAATGCCCAAAGAACGATCTGTAAGTCACTTGACAAAGCCAAATGTGTGTGTTTACTCATATCTAACACCCATCTCACGCAGGCTAAAAACAGTCCCGTGGTCTTTAAGATTGTGCGGGAGACAATCCAGATACTTCAGCGAGCTGAAGCCAGAATCAAATCGCTTAAAACGGACACCGACCCAGATCTCTTCATGGTGAAGAACTTGCTCATCATTAAGAATGAGTTGGTATCACTCGAGATTGGCGATATACGGAGCCAGCCCGCAATGCAGCACTTTGGCCAGATTTGGGACACGCTGAGTCCCCAAAATTGGGTGGGATTCTTCGGGAGCATCATCAGCGGCAATCTTTGGTCTCGAGGGGCGCCATCAGTCACCGCAAAGACGCTCACTGTTGAGGATATGAGCGAGCAGTTGGACGAGCTTCTACGCCAGTCCATTTACGCGTTTACGAAGCGCTGGGGGTCCCTTTTCAATGACTCTCAAAGCAGAAAGGCCGGGGTGAAACCCATCGCAAAGGTAGAGGCCGAGCTTGGAACCTTACTTGACACGGCTTTCAGCAATCAGCCTGAAGTGATTGCGAAGCTGAAGGAGGCCATACAGCTCAACGCGCAGGCACAAACTGAGGCAAAGACCCCAGACAACGGAACTCGGAGATATTAGAAGAGTGGCGTAAAGAGAACCCTTGGATGTCGGAGAGACACAATTTATTCTAATGACGATGGATGATTCCCATTCACAATGATCCGAGTGGAGATGTGCAATCTTTACCTGACTGTAAGATACTTTGAAGTTGCTCCGGACGATGACGATGCTTATGATGGCTCTTTCAATCTCCGGACAAGGGCATTTGCGGCCGATCCCACCAACCGGCTAGGCCTCGACAACCACGCGTCAAGTCTCCATGTCAATCCTCTATGGCGAAGCAAGACGTAATAGACAATGCCTATTTCCCCCCGACAACTTGATTTGTATGAAACTGATCCTTTACAAAGCTCCATGTCATGGGCGATTAATAATAAGCGTCGTATACGCTCCAATGCCACTCTATTCCACAATTAGCGGTAGCCCAAAACCCCCAACAAATAGACCAAGGAGCGACGAATGCGAGGCGGGGTATTAGCGTGATGTGGTATTTGCTTCATGCTGTGAATCGTAAGCCTTGAAAGCCTAGTAAAAGTGAACAGTTGTGTTTTGTTCGCCTGATTGCGGCTGAGCATGTTGAAGCGACAGCCCGATAGTTGATATGCGACAGATAGGACGTGCCGCGGCTCGGAACCCAGTTTGTATTTAAAGACCTGAAATTAAAGACTCTTCTCTTTTCTCTTTGTCAACCATTCTTCAACATCTTACTCGATTCATCAAAATTGCAAACCGTCACAACTTTGAAGCTGTAGAGACGACATGGCTGCAGCCGAGACCATTACATACCGAGGAAACTGCCACTGCGGCAAGTTTGTGTTTGAGACAAAGTTGCCCGAAATCAAGACTGCAATCGAGTGCAATTGCAACATTTGTAACAAAAAGGGCTATCTCTGGATCTTTCCAGGTGAAGACAATGTGAAGATTATCAAGGGCAGCTTAGAGGACCTGACGACGTACGGGTTTGGTCCTAAGAAGCTGAAGCATCTGGTACGAGAAGGACTAACATCTCAAGAACCGCATTCTTTTAAACTTATGTTGTGATTGCAGTTTTGCCCTACATGCGCTACAGCAATAGCTGGGTCGTCAGAGGACGAGGAGAAGGACTTTCAACTTGCTCTTAATGTAAGTCACATATACGTCGCGTAATAGGGAGTACAGGGGGATAGTAACGAGACTTTGCAGGCCCATACGTTTCAGGGTCTGGATACCTGGATTTTAGAGAGACACCCGTAAGACGTCTTCCCACCCTCATTTTGCCTGAAAGCAAGCTAATAGCACATGGCAGATACGATGGTGCCTCCCTAGGAGAACCGTACCAGCCCCCAGTTCACAAGGGAGAGCTTCCCAAGCCTGAAGGCGAAGATGTTGTATATACAGGCAGCTGCCACTGTGGTGCAGTCACTGTAGCCACAACGAGCAAGCCTCTGGACGAGACGTTTGAACGAGCCATTCAATGCAACTGCAGTAGCTGCGAGCGCGTAAGTATCGCTATTTCATTTCAGCGCACTTTCAGATCCAGCTCTTCTAACAGAGAAAACGTTAGAATGCCGCCATCTGGGTATATAGCCAAAACGAATTCGTCGTCTTATCCGGCGACGAGGCCAACATCGCAAGGTACCGGTTCAACACGGGCATGCTGGACAAGGTGTTCTGCACAATGTGCGGCGTCATCATCTTGAATCAGTTCAATAATAACTTGTCTGGGGAGGAAGTTGCTGCGCTTCCGGACAAGATGCGCCGGCTGTACGATAACCAGCACACGAGGACGGGGGTCAATGTGCGGGCGTTGCACGGGGTGGATGTGAACAAGTTGAAGACGGTCAAGGTGGAGGGGCGAGACAAGATTCCGGGAGACTATGTGAATCCTTGAGCTTGGAGTTTGTTGAGAGAAAGATGATGGCCTAGTTGGATTCGAGGACTCTACTACTGAGACGGGTACATATACTATCCTACAAGTATATACGTGTGTGGATGTATGCGGCCAGTACCGTGGCTATTTCTCAGTATACACTTTACTCCCAGAGACTCCAGTTAGGATTAACCAAAGCCTGTTGCTCTGGCGTATCATGGAGACCACCGTCCGCGTAGCCCTCCCCAGCTGCAAAAGTATGGAAGCCCTGGGGTCCTTCTGACTCAATAATGTATCCAGCTTCGCAATTGGTGAAGCTCACTTTCACTTGCTCGCTGTAGAAATCATCATACTCTGTGGAGAGTGCATCGTGAAAGTTTCGGACGTTGCCAGATGGATGAAGGCTCTTCCAGGGATGCGCGCAAGATTGCTGCTTGCAGGATTTGAGAACCATGGTCAAGGCGTCCAGTCGGTCAACGATCTTTTGAAGCGGCCATTGTGCACCAGCAATGGTGATGGTGGCGTCGCTGTGGCTCTCTTTTGAGGAGAGGAGATTGTGTAGTTGACCTGGGTCAGCCTATGGTCATGAAGCGTCAGCAAGTCCCTGTTTTAAAGTTGCCAAAACTTGTCGGTTTGTCATACCTTCATGTCGTAAAGCTCCTTTTCGTTGCTACACCAGACAGAGTAATAGAATCCATAATTCTCCGCCTCTATGCGAAGCCCCTTGTAAGTATTGTTGAGATAGATGGGCGGGCCATTCTCCCTGCCAAAGACGCTCTCTGCAAGTGCGAATCCCCAAAACTCGACAGCAGCATGCTCCGACCGAGATTCAGTTTCGTTGCCATAAATGTCAATGGGTGTTCCGTCAAATTTCTTATCATCAATTTCGATGCCGGCTATTTGCAAGATTGTTGGGGCGAGATCTGTGTGGGAGGAGGGAACTAGGGCGACTCTTTGAGCGGGAACTCCAGGACCGCGGACGACTAGAGGGACATTGATATCAGTCTCGAATCCACATGTTTTGCCTGGGTTTAATCGGTGCTGGCCAATGTGGTAGCCATTGTCAGAGGTGTAGAATATAAAGGTATCTTCCAACACGCCAGCTTGCTCAAGGCGATCGACAACGGATTCGACAATCTCGTCTACGGCCTGAAGAGCCCTGAGACGCCGCCTCTGATACTCGTCGTTATAATCAAGGACGGTCTCGTTCAACTTGGGCAGTTGCGATACCCAGCTCACACCACTTGGAGAATCGGGATTGAAGTTTAGCGTCCGGGGGATCTTGTACTCGGGAAAGAGGCCTTCGTGCCGCTCCGCAACTTGCGGGGGATCGAAACCCCCCAAAGAACCTTCGCCCACAAGTGCATGAGGGGCAATTGGCGCGAGAGTGATGAAGAAGGGAGAGTCGTCCTGGAGAGCATGGTCGAAGAATTCACTGGCGCTCTCAGCTACGATGTCAGTAGAGTACTTGCCGACAGGGTTGGTTGGCGGTGCCCCGTTCTTGGTGGTGCTGACATTGTAGTACTGATACGTGAAGGGGTCGAGAAAGAAGTTTGACTGGGTATATCCGCTAACATGAGGCGAGTCGTAGTTGTAAATGGTATGGGCATTGAAGAGTTTGCCCACGTAGTAAGTGTTGTAGCCGGACTGCTGCAGCCAGAGGGCTAGATGGTGGTCGTTGTAGCCATTTTGGACAAACTTGGGATATCCCCCTGCTTTTAAATCAGTTCTGAAACCTTTGCTAATAATTGTTTTGAAAAAAAAAAATCACTCACCCCATGGAGGATTCACGTTTGTTACATTGGTGTTGTGAGCAAGTTGTCCAGTCCAAAGGCTAACGCGCGAAGGACAGCATATAGCAGCTAAGAGAGATGACTCAAGTCAGCCTTGAACGGGGGCATTCACTTTGTCCGCGGAACTTGGGTGAAACATACTCGAGCAATAGTGTCTCTCAAACGTAGTGCCTTGGTGGACGAGATGCTTCTGCAGTGACGGCATATGCTGCAGGGATCCCATGTGGTTATCCTGATCGTCTGTCAAGACGAAGACGATGTTTGGACGACTTGGAGCCGCTTCTGTGAAAAGAATTGCCGAAAACAGCCATGACGATGCAAGGAGCAAACGGCTCAACCTAGGAGCCATTCTTTGTGATTGAATTGACCAAGCTCGTAGTGTTTTGAATAGTCAATGTATCCAGCCCGCGCTCTACCTTGGTCAAGCACAAACGAGCGCACCTACAAAGACAGGAAGCCGACTCTTTATGCATATTGCTTCCGTCTACATTATAAATGGTGATCGGTAAAGCCACGGGAAATGCCAATTCATTTACCCAGTATCTAGTCTTTTTCAAGATATGGCCATCGCCGGCGCTGAGTCGGAGTGCAAGTCGAGCTTGCGCCATGGCTAGGCCGCATGCCGTGCTCGCCCTTGTACACGCATTGTGCCTTGCAGATTTGGCGTCTACCCGGGAATCATAATACTAGTAAAAAATGCGACCCCATGTCAATTCTTTTGAGCCTATCGTTGTAATCTTGGTTGGTTTTTTGTTTTTGTGTCTAAATCAAGCGTATGTTTAGATGAATTCGTCTAGTTACAAGTACGTAAACTTTATAAGTCCAACTCAAATCTCTTCCTAGTAGTTGCTGACGGGTAATGCTTAACTACGTGTGTTCTTCTCCACAACCATTTTGGCATAAAGCAAACACAGATCCGTCCCCGTTATGAGACTTTATTTTATGACGCAGATGACAGCATCACCTCAGAATGTAGTCAGAGGCAATGGTTGATAAATGTCAGCGGCGGCCGCTTTCCATTGAGTTGCTCACAGTTCTTGGAGATGAACAAACAGTCTTGTAAACACGGCAGAGGTTCCGGGGCTTGTGCCGACCCCACTGCGGACGAGCGGACATGAGCATATAGCTCAGGTACTTGTACGGAGTATAAAGGAGATTGATCGTCCGGCATCTGATATGAAGATGCCATGAATTGTCAAGATGGAGTTCCAAGTTTCATCGCTTGGTTTATGAAAATGTGCATAAAAGCTCAGTCATATTCATATACGCTGTAGACTTGCAGGGTACAGTATGTCTTGGTTGAATCCCCACACTTTGCTCGATACAACCACGAGCATCAAGTACTCGTTTGTACATGCGGAGTATCTTATCCAGGGGGGGTGACTCTCTGTCGGCCTCCCGCAGGAAGTGATAAGTGAGGGGACGAGTGGCAAGCAAGATTATGTCTCGCGCAAATGACATTCCAGGTACGGATTACATACTCGGGCAGAGGGATACAGGCTGACCTACTTGTAGTACAATGTGCATTTTCTCCTTGTTTTTCTCTTGTTGATCTACCAAGGCCTAGTCTATAGACTGTCGGCCTCGAATCAACACGGTATACGACGTTGTTTATTATTTATTTCTTAAAGCCCATTTTATACATCATGGATTACGAAATGGACCAGGCAAGTCTCGATCTCATCATCGAGCTTCAGTTGCAAGATGCCCAGAGCATGATCAAGGGCAAGTATCGCGAGGGCGAGGCTCCTGATTTCGAGTTTGCGCTTGAATGCTTCAACGCAGAGCTCCAGGCGTTTCACACCTTGCTTCATGACCAAGCAATGACTCGTAGTGTGGCCCGCGCCGTCGTCAGCGATGCCGACATCATCAGGGAGCTTGTCAACCAAGAGGACCAGGCCAGACGCGACAGGGAGCTTGCACTCAGTGGTTTCGGTTCAGACGACTTCGATCAAGGGGGATTCCCTCGACATGATTTCCCTCAACGTGGGGAGTCATCGGGAACCATGTCCGATGAGATGACCAGTAAGCTCATCGTCTTGTTCAACGGCGGCCATGAGACTTTGCCTGTTGGCGAGTCGTCGAGAAAGGGAGGACAGGAACGAGCAGCGGCCAGAGCCAGCAAACGGCGTCGCTGCCTCGTCTGCACCGACGAGTTTCCCTTCGTGGAGACGCTGCGATGCCCTTGCTCTCATGATTATTGCCGAGGATGCCTGTCAAACTACGTCAAAAAGGCAATCGACGACGAGTCCATTTTCCCGCCCCAGTGTTGCGGCCAGCCTATCCCCCTCACCGGCGTCAACCAGATTTTCCTATCGCCAGACATCCTCGGCAAGTATCGCGCCAAGGAGCTCGAGTACACTGCGGAAAAGAGAGAGTATTGCCACGTCCCGACTTGCTCGACGTTTATCCCCAAGCAGTTCATCAAGGACGAAGTCGGCACATGTGTCAAATGCGGGAAAAAGACGTGCGTCATCTGCAAAGGCGCGTCTCATACGGGAGATTGTCCCAAAGATACGGCAACGGCCGACTTGCTTCGCGTGGCGGGAGACAAGGGCTGGAAACGATGCTACAAGTGTCGTCGCGTCGTGGAACTTGCAGTCGGGTGCAATCATATATGTGAGATGACATCTTTTTTCTTTCTTCTTTTACTCATCTAGATTTTGAACTTGCTGCTGAGACATTGTGACTTGCAGACTGCCGTTGCAAGGCTGAATTCTGCTACACCTGCGGGAAGCCTTGGAAGACTTGTGGATGTGAGCTGTGGAGTGAAGACATGCTGGTCAGTCGAAACGGTAGGATATAGGTACCGTCTAGCAATTGGAGTTTCATTTAGCCATTCCCCCAGTTTGACGACATATAACCATGTAGACTTACTCCGGCTGCCGCTTCAATCAATCATCCAGCATCATGGCCCGATCTCGCAACTCTCAACAGACTCCAGGGTAATTACCCCATACGGAGCAAACAACATGTTACCCACCCAATTCGCGGGGGATGCACCAAACAAAAACACTCGCATCCTTATATCCGTGCCCCCTAACTCCTTTGGTACAGCCGCTATCTCGACTTATCAAATCACGACATTGTCGATATCGGACGGGTCATCGGCGGTCCCTCTCGACAAGCCATCATTCGGTCAGCTTCTCTTTTCTCTCCTTTTCTTTTTCCTTTTCCTTCCCCCTAGCCGTAATATTCTGTCTCGCGTTTTGTTTCTTTCGTTCATATCCTCTTCAATTTGGCACACACTCTCTCGTCGACTCTCAATTCCGGTATCGGTTCCGGCCGCGGGGCCACCAGATTTTCAATGGCTGCCGCCGAGATTGAGCAGCACCAAGGCGGTGCGCTGCAGACCGCAAAGGATCTCTTCTCCGGCGCTGTTGGCGGTATTGCCCAAGTCCTGATCGGTATGGCTTCTCCTCCGCCGTTTCTCCCGTCATCCTCATCTTCTCCCTGTGGTTGAAACGCGGGTTTCAGTCGCAAATCTGGCGACGGTCCGAAGCGCTTTCTCGCGGCTCATGAGAAACCCACATGCTGACGCTCCTCCTCCCAGGCCAACCCTTTGATATCGTCAAAGTCCGCCTGCAGACGTCGAACCAGTACGCCGGCGCCCTCGAGGCCGCCACCTCCATCTACAAGAATGAAGGCGCCCTGGCATTTTACAAGGGCACGCTGACGCCCCTCATCGGCATCGGCGCCTGCGTGTCGGTGCAGTTTGGCGCTTTCCACGCTGCTCGGCGGTGGCTTGAGGCTCGCAACACCGCCCAGGGCAGGGCCGCTGAGCTTGGCTACGGCCAGTACTTTTTGGCCGGCGCCTTTGCCGGCGTCGCCAACGCGCCTCTGTCCGGCCCCATCGAGCACATCCGCATCCGCCTGCAGAGCCAGCCGCACGGCGAGGCACGCCTGTACAACGGGCCCCTGGACTGCATCCGCAAGGTCAGCTCCCACAACGGCGCCCTCAGCGGCCTCTACCGGGGCGAGGTCGTGACCGTCTGGCGAGAGTCCTTTGCCTACGGCGCCTGGTTCACCGCCTTCGAGTACCTCATGAACGCCGACGCCGCCCGCAACGGCATCGACCGCAAGCAGGTCCCCAGCTACAAGATCGCCCTGTACGGCGGTCTCGCCGGCGAGGCCCTCTGGCTGGCCAGCTACCCCTTCGACGTCATCAAGAGCAAGATGCAGACGGACGGCTTCGGCGCCCAGCAAAAGTACCCGACCATGCGCTCCTGCTTCTCCGCCACATGGCGCGCTGATGGAGCCCGGGGCTTCTGGAAGGGCATCGGGCCTACGCTTCTCAGGGCCATGCCTGTGAGCGCAGGCACCTTTGCCGTGGTTGAAATGACCATGCGGGCTATCAACTAAGGAGATGCAAAAACAAGGCGGGCGGGGGGGGGGGGGGGGTTGAAGTCAAGAAGATGAGCGGACGAATCTTTCTTTCTTTCTTTTGGATGGTGGAAGGGGGGGCGTTTATGGGTCAAGGAAAAAGAGATTTTAAAAAAAGTCTTTTGGTTTTTGATGAGCGTGAGCCGACAAAAAGTTCAAGGCGAAACATATCTGATAGAGACGGTAGTTTTTTTTTTCGATAGCTTAACGTATTAGACATTTCGTATTGCGCTTGGTGGGCTGAAGAATTGGGCATTCAACATGGAATTAATCAGTTAGATAATATTTTATTATATGACGTGCTGCTTTTGATGCATCATGATGCTGATGAACAGCGTCCATTTTCCTTCACTTCAGATCTATGCAAAACCCGGGGTTCCATCACATCACCACCCAACATTCTCATCATTCTCCACGCGCCTCTGGAGAATCTGTCTTGCATTCGGCGGTGTCAGCGCCACCAGCTCCAGTTCTTCAAGGACCTTGCGTGCCTCGTCATTGTTGGTAAACGCTCGGTCGCTAGCCTGTTTGAGCGTCATGGCAGCACTCGAGACGCCGTCGCCCTCCGCCGCCGCCGGCAAGTTGAGCAGGACGAGCCCCTCGCGAAGGGACTCCAGTGCCGCCGAGCCATTGGGAATGAAGCGATCCACAAGCGAAAACATGGTTGCGCAATCGTGCGCGAGCTGCGCCGCCCCAAACGCGGTAAACGACTGGCGGGTGAGAATGCTGGACCACAACAAGTCCTGGAGCCTGTCGAGCGCATCTCGCCAGACACGGCGGAAGGAGGCGGCCGACAGAGCTTTGCTCAAGAATTCCATATTCCGCTTGAGGACGCTCAACGGCTCGTCTAGCTCTGGCGTGATTGAGAGGGCTGAAGAGTCATCTTTCACAATCCGATTAGCAAGGTCTGCCATATGGTTCAGGGGACAGAGCTTACCTGGAGGTGCGCTTTCGCCAACCGTGGTCCACTGAACGTTGTGAGTGTAGGCACGCAGCGCTTTGGAGTGAGACTCGACCAAGGCGCCAACGAGTAGTTCTTCACCTGCCTTGCGACGGTTGGTGTATGCCGCAATAGTCTCATCAAAGATGGCGCCATTCTCATCGCCTCCGTCAACGGCGGCAACAGTGCGCTCCTTAATATCATCGCTGTGTCCGACTATGCTGGCAATGGTTGAGCCTTGAGGCCTCAACTGTCTGGATTCGCGCTTATGCAGCTGATCCCATAGTATGACAAAGAACTATAAAATTTTCATTAGCATTTCCTCCTTCCTTCGATAAATGTATGTGTGTGTAGCTTACCTCTTCGTCTCCCCACTCCGCTCAACGTGTTGGCAATGTGGTCGGCACTACCAATCACCTTGCACAGCGTCTCCAAAGCCCCTGTCCCTTCCAGGGCAGCCAGTTGCTCCTTTGTTACGCCATGGATGGTTCGACCCAATGTAGAGGTTAGAGATTGGTAAGCCTCGAGCGAGCTTCTAAGACGGTCATGATAACCATCAAGAATATCCAGTTGGATATCTGTCAGGAATCTGAGCTTTTGCCTGACTTTACGGAGACGCTCGTATTTCGTCGTCACTACTCGTAGCAGATCGGTGATTTGCACGGCCGCATAGGTGGGCTTCATCTTGCCGGACACAGAGTAGTCGTAGTCGATTTTGCGCCCATCCCGAGACTCCATAATCACCTCGAATCTCTCTAGCGCAAAGCTCCTCTCGGCCTGATACCACGCATCAAAGTAATTCTCCAGGACGCTCTCGGACAGGCCTGCCCAACCGTTCTCGGGATCGCCACCGTCATAGTTGAACCGTGATCGAATGGTCTCGTCAAGGGTCATGATCTGCGAGATGAAATTGCTCAAGAATCCAGGATTCGCGCTCGTCTCTGACACTACCGCATCGACCTTCTCCCGAATGACTGGTAGCATCGCCGTGATGAGAGCGCATGCAGGATCCGCGTATATCGTCTTGTTCGCCACAGGCGTGTCGTGGAATTTGGATGCCAGGAGATGGCCGAGATTATCGCGAAAGAAGTCCTCCCATTTTTCCAGAGTCGCCAGAACCCAGGGGAAGCAGTGAGTCCCAACAGATTGAGGGCTGCTGGTCGGTTTATCGCTGATAAAGTGGAAGCGAAACTCGGCGACGAACATTCTGGCCATGACTTCAAATGGTAAGAGGGTCACGACGCCTGTGCTGTGAATCACCTCTGGCATCTGGAGGTCGAGGAGCTTCTCGATACAGGCCACCCACTCCTCATCCATCTCAGACTGCGGGTCAACCTTGGGCCAATGCTTCGTATTAAGCACCGTCTCCAGCTCGGCAGACATGATTTGCTTCATTTCATTCCAAAGATTCTCCGTCATCTTCTCGACATGATCCACCAAGTGAAGCTCGTCATTCCCAGGCAGGGACCTGAGCCTAATGACTAGCTCTTTCAGCTGCGCATATGGTTCGAGCGCCTCCTTGGGGCTACCCGGAAGATGAGACCGAGCTTCTTTCCGCAACCTCTCAGCGTCTTGGAGCAGAATAAAGTACTTTTCGGCCAGCTCGACGGTTTGGAGCTGCTTCATGGGCTTCTGCAATCGCGCAATGGCCTCGCTCGGCGCATCCGATGCGGCAGCTATCTGGACACGTCTGTCGATGCTTTCTTGCAACTCGTTGAACTCGGAAATACGGGCTTGGAGCGCAGCTTGGCGGTCGTCGGCGGTGCGCCGCGCCTCCTCAAGCTCCTTGACGGCATCGTCGAGCTGCGACTGGAGCTGGTTCCGCTGTAATTCGACATTTGTGAGCAGTTGGTCGAGATTTTCGAGATCGGCGGTGGACTGGAGCTTATCCTCGAGGTAATCCTCAACTCGAGTATCAAGGGAGATGCCATTGGTGATTCCAGACATGGTCGTCATCTTTGCATGCGGCCATGGAAAAGCTGCGTCGAAGCTGGAAGGTATGACGATGTAGATGTACGTTGCAGATAGCTGGCCATGTTGATTGGTGGGTAGCCGTTATCGATAGGCGTCTACCGAAGAGTTTCCGAAATGGGATGCATCGAACGTGCACGACACATTGGACTCAATATTCATCACTTGGTTATCATTCTATTCAATTCTTTCTTGTCTGCAAAAATAAAGGTAATCATCATGACAGGATGTAATGATTTTCGACAAAAATAATCGTGGTAGTCATGGGCGGGCATCAGGCGGAAGAGGTGCTCCGTACTAATAACGAGCTGCAGACAGCAAAATGCAAACGCAGGGGGGTAAGCCGCCAAGCTGAGCAATTATACGGCTGGAAACAGCACAGACATGCAGAGCTTACGGAGAAGGGCTCCAAATGGCGCAAGGCATGTCTGCATTAATAGGGGGCATGCAGCTGCTGGTTCTCGTCTGGTTTCTTTGCTGTGACTTGTATTGAATTGTTTTGGCTGCATACGAGTACGAGCATACGCACGAATCCTAAATGACTGTCACTGCCGAGGCATTCCTCAATGGTAAGAAATGCATGGAGTAGCCCAAAGCAAATCCCATTGATGTCGACGTGCGCGAAATAAACATCAATTGCTATATATAGACGCCCTCTGCTCAAGACTACAAATGTTGACGATTCTATTGTTGATCAAGCTTGCACTCTTTTCAGGCGGTCAGTAGGGCTGCGCCTCAGAGCACGTCCGTCCATCCATCCATGCATGGTATTGACACGTTTGACTCGTAAGAGCTACACCAGGATCTGGCCACGGAGCGGACGCGACACGAGGTGCCAATTAATGCCTGACACGACCCAGGCATTAGCTCCGGCCAGCTCGCCTTGGCTGCGAGAGCCAATGGATTGTCATGGCAACCCGCCAAGATGCAAGCATTTCTCTTGTCTGTAGCGCTGATGCCCAGAGTGCACCAACCTCGTGCTATACGCATTGATCCATTGCTCTGTGCTGTAAGAGCGCCCGTATCGCAGCGAAAAAGAGACGGGCAAAGCGGCGGCATGTAAGATCTAATGGCCGCCTGTAATTCACGTGCCAAACAGCCCCAAGCCAAACGTGCAAACTACATGTACCGATGCTGCAGGTCCTCGAAAAGCCATGCGTGTCTTACCCACCCGCCTGAGCCCTGAAGCCTCACCGACGATCGATCGCGTCCATGCAAATCCAGATTCTTCGCCAACCTCCGTGTATCGCCACCGCGCTCTCCAAAACGGCCCAGCTGCCTCTTTTAGCGCACTGGCTCCCCTGCAAGGCACCCGCTGGAAAAAAAAAAAAGACTCCATGCCCAGGTTTCCCCCCCACTGCTGCCGGGTCCTGGAAGCGCCTTGAGCAGCGCTTTGCCGCCCCTGTAATCCGTGCAGCCCAAATGGCCTCAGCGGCTTCTTCAGGACCTACACCTGGTGAGCCTAGCGGTTTCCAGCCACTGAAGCCCCCCCCGCGGGCCCGGCGCCCCGCTCTTTGCCAACGTCACCCCGGTCGCCCGGCCAACGCAAGTCAATACCGTAAAAGGCGTGGCTGGGCCAACCAAAATGCGAGCTTGTCCCTGCCTCGACCGCAGGTTTGCGAAATTCGGATGGTTGGTCACTCACGAAGCATTTCCCCCAGCCATCTGAATTACCCAAAAAAAAGAGTCGAGGCGAATTCAATCAAAGTCACTTTTGGGAAGAGAGAGGCCCCTCCCCGTTTTCCCGGCTACTGTATGTGTTACGTCGTGCCCTTTCTTGTCGATTCCCATTCCTCTTTTGGGAGCTGCCCTCTTCTTTGAGCCAAGTCTCGTCCTGCACGTCGTCCATGACAACTGACTGCACGCAGCAAGACATCCGCATTCTCGACATTGCAGGGTCCAAGCGCATTCGACGCTCGCTTTGAATGAATCTTTGTTCTTGACGATTATCAATAGACCGGGCTTTGCTCTCCACATTCCATTCCAGCCTGCCGCTGCGTTTGCGCCGTCTCGCCGCCACGCGACAATTCGAACGCCTTGACGAGGGGCATCGCGACGGGCTTCGGGCTGCACAGCGAAGAGCGGCCTTGCGTGGGGCAACAGCAGCATTGCGTTGCGCGATTACACCGGCTTGCGCTCCCGGCGCTCTTGATCGACCGACTGTCGCCTCTTGTCCTGGAGCATCGCGGCTGTCGATTGCTCTCTCCTGATATCATCTCATCTCGACGCTCAACCAGTCTCGATTCTAACGAGGGATAACGCCCCTCTGTAGAAATCGCAACAATGGCGAGCGGAACCCATACCACGTCGAGTTCGAGTTCCAGCACGAGGATCATCGCGCGCAAATTTCATCTGGGATGGCATCGTGAGTTGCCTGGTGGCCGGCCACGCGGCTCTGCTCTGGAATGCGGCAAAAAGGTTAACATTGTGTCTCAACAGGATTCGTCCCCTTTCTGGGCTACCACCACGTGCTGATGATTCTCATCGTCGTCGCAATCATCCTACTTTGTATGTCGCGTTGTTTCTCGAATCAATTATCCACGTGTGTCTTGCTGACCGCCTCGTCTTAGCGCTGCTGCTTGCTGGCTGCTCGTCCTCGTCGCCTCTCATCCCCGGCATTTTCCTGCTCTCCATCTACTACAGGGGCTACGAGGCTCACCCCGACACGGCGCAGGTCGACTACAGCTTTTACGGCGCCCTGGAGAACTTTGCCGGAAACGCCCAGTTGCAGGCTCGAGTTGGGTACTTTGGCATCTGCATCAACCCGGATGGCGGCTCGTGGCTGTGTAGTAACAATGCGACAGCCTTGGCCAAGGAAGTCTCGGTGGACCAGGACCCTCTCAACCTCATTTGGCTGGCGGCCCAATTCAAAGACATGATTGTGTTTCCCTACCTGATGTGAGTGGCATTTTCCCCCCGGGGCAAACTGCGCGCGCGCATGCGCATCTTACTGACCGCCGCCATTGTAGCATCATTGCCATCATCTTCGCCTTCATCTGTCTGCTCCTTTTGGCTACTTTCCCCGGATGGCACGAGGAGGAAGACTCTGAGGGATCCGAGCGCGAAGTCAAGCCATTCCCCTCGCGCCCCGTCTCGCAAATCGCACTGGCCATCATCTTCATCTCTTCCATCTTCGTTCTCGTCTCGGTTCTCTGGCAGCATACCGCATCCGTCGCAGCATCCGTAATCGCTCAAGACTTTGGCAACGGTGTTGTCAAGAGTGGCGTGGGCAGCAGCGCCATGGTAATGGGCTGGTTCTCGTTTACGCTGCTCATCATCGTCACCATTGGTTTGCTCGTCATGATATTGAGCATACGCGTCCTGAGTTCAATGGTGTGATACGGCATGGGTGGGTTTAATGTGAGGGAAAAAAACAACAATGCGGCTACGACGGGTGGATATGAGCTATGAGACGGCAAGTCTATGTGTATATGTGATGGGCGATACCAGGGGCGTGTAAACGGGCGGCACAACTTTCGACTTTACGGGGTTGGTTGGTTTACAGGCATCAGCATCGGAGTTACGACGGCGTTTACGAAGAATACTTAATGTGTCCAAACGACGACAGAAAAAGCGAAACCGAAAAAAAAAGGAAAAAAAAAATCATCTTGCTTTCAACTGAGACAAAACGACATTACCAAAGCCCGGCCCTTTACAAACGATTGATCTATTTTTGCCTCTTTGTCGATACGCCCGCTGCACGAACGATGGCGAAGCGACAGATAACAAGGACGAAGACGGCATTTGTTGGATAGAAAGAAGCCTGAGGAAACGGCAAAGTCGAATTGTCACACTGGGCGAATTATAGACGACGATTATGCGTTGGGCATTCGACGACGAATTTGTCATGTGCTATTGTTTATGGATCAATGTTTTTTTTTTCATGCTTTTCATTGTCTTTTTTTCTTCTTGTGTCTTGGGGGGGAAATACAATAGGGGATGGCTTGGAGAGAAGGACCGACGGGTATATATATCCTATCTATCGACCTTGATGTCTTTTTTTTTCTTTTTCCGTGCAGAATGATGAACATATAAAAAATGAGTGGTTTCTGTGTATTATACGAAATGGCAGATGTGATGGCTATCGGAGAATGGAGGTAGGATGTTGAGCTCATCTCAATGCAACGAGACTGGGTGAGGATGCAACAAGACAAACAGGTCACGGTATAAGGGATATTTCTCGGTTTTGTTCTCGTCTTACAAGGTACAATGTCTAAGCGCAACAGTCGGGTTTGTACAAAAGACCAGATGCATATAGTTTTGTTTTATAGAATTCTAGTATTCTTCATATTTCCTAAGCAATACTCTTCCAACGCCCCGTCGTGATTTTTGACTCCATACGCAACACGGATGCTTTGTTCAACTTTTGCAAAAAAAACAACAAGTAGGGGAAAAAGAAGACGGAAACAAAAAACCCCAGAGGCAAGAACATAGACATGCTGAAATAAAAATAAAAATAATCCATTGCTTCCTTGTAGTGGTTACTCCCCATCCCAATCATTCATCGCCCCGTCACTCTTTTATATACTGTGTCCAATCACGCCACCACCGGGCCTCTTGAAAGGATGAGCCTCGGTATTGAGCACCCACTCGTCCAAGCTGATGACGTTGGGCTCCGAGAACAGCAAGTAGTAGTACTTGAGCGTCTCGGCGAGCCAGAAGCTCTCCATTTCGTCCTTGAGCCCGGGTTCTTGGCTGTTGACATCGTCGACGGCGCTGTTGGCTATTTCTGTGCGGGTGGCGCTGATGGTGGCCTCAAACATCTTCCAGCCCTTCTCCATCCAGATGGGATCGCCCGTGATGCGATACATGTACCACACGGACTCAATGGCTTCGGGTCTAGTGATGAAAGGTTAGCAAAGGGTGTCATGATGCAACTCGGTATGCAAAAAAGGAGCCTCCTACCTGAGGATATATTGTCTCGAGGTGATGTGGACGACGCCGGGGGCGAGACCAAAGTCGGCAATATGTTGCTTTACAAACTCTTCGTGCGTCTCAGGTTTCTCGGGAAGGATGATTTGCTGCTCTTCCGGTTCCTGGGGAGGGAGCCGGTGGGCTTCCAATACTGAGTCGACTGGATCACCGGGCTCTCGTTGGATACCGACGCCGCTCTTTGCTGGCTTCTTCTGCTCGTCACTCTTGAGACCAATCTTATCCTTGAGAGACTGCGGCAGCTCTGAACCAACTTCTTCGTCAGCCCTCGACTTTGGCGGCGGAACAGCTGCCCTCTTGCGAATGGCCTTGGAACTACCGGCAGACTCGGTGTGGTCTTGGGCAGTTTCCTTCAGGGCCTCGCCGGCAGCCTCTTTATCCTTGTCGCTGGTTTTTCTGGGGTCCTTGCGTCCTTGTTGCTTGTCAAACGCCGCCTTCTTCTCTTCCCACTCGGCCACCTGCTTGTCTCTCCACTCCTTTGCATGGTCCAGCTTCTCATACCAGAGGGTTTGGTTGAAAGGACACTTCTCCAGTGATGGACAAGGCAAAACTTGGGAACCTTCCGGCATGATACCGGAGACGGTTGACTGATATGCCCAGACACAGCCGTCCGTCAACTTCTTGGCTATCTCAAGGTCCTTGTCGCGGCCAAAGATCTTGCCACCCAGGCCGTACATGCCACCAATGAAACACGTGAGGTGCGTAACCTCAAATGTCGCGACCAGGTCTTCAGAGGGGTTTCCACCTGTTTGGACCTTGGCGGGGAATAGAATGTCCCAATCGCCGTCTGTCATGGGCCTGTAGAGGAGCCACTCGTTGATTGCCTCCACAGTGTCCTCGTACAGCTTCTGGTACTTGGACTCCAGACCGCCGAGAAGCAGGTACTCCTTTGGGAAATACTCATAAGCTGAGTCTTGACCACCTCCCATGTGGTATTGCTGGAACCCGTATCCACCTACTACCAAACCTTGAGGAACACAGTCCCAGTTGGCTGTGAAACCATCGGCCGCAAAGGGTGGCGCTCCTCGCCTCGCTGTCTGTTGGGATGGCACTTGGCTGGGCTTCTCTATAGGTTTATTTTCGCCCGGGATGGTGTCTCGGCGACGGAGAGAATCCAACGGACGGGTTTCCGTTTTGTCATCCTCACGGGTCCCTTGCTTCGCATATTCTGGATCTTCCGCTCCGATCTTGCCGACAACAAATCCTTTATCTAAAGTATCCGCTTTCACAGTTGGCGTCTGATCGTCCCGTGGGTCCTCAGTACCGATTTTCCCAACAACGAAGCTGTCAGATTTTCCCGCAGGCTTGATGGCAGCCTTGTCCAAAGCCTTTGCCCTGGCCTCATCAACAGCTTGCAATTTTGCAATTGCTTCGTCAGCACTGAGCTTTCCCACTATAAACTCGTTGCCGTCTGCACTTTGCTTCTGATGGGGGCGTTTTTCGACCTTTTGAGATTCGGCCTTGGGACCCTTTCCAGGCAAAAAGTTATCCGGCTTCTTGGAGAGGTCCTGATCCATCTGCTTCTGCGCTGCCTCACTAAGTGAGCTGCGGATGGCAGTTGCGGTGTGGTTGCACCCAGAGGCATCCAGATTCTCGGGAAACAGGCCGGGAATGGTGGTGCCTTGTTTTTGGAGCTCGACCAGGGCATCGGTAATGCGATCCACAGCATCGTAGTATTTGTAGTCGCTGGTAAGCTGGGCTAGGCGCGTAAATTCCAGGGAGAGCGTTCCGAGCTCTGCTATACCGACGGAGCCTGCGCGGTGAGGCTGGGAGGCATATTCTGGCTGCCATTGGTAGTACAAGATTGGCATTCGGTTCGGCGTGTCGAAGATACCCATGAGGATCTCGGCAAGCTCAACAGCCTTGTGCAGAAGGATGATGTAGCCACCATCATGGCCACCGCTGACATCAAAGGCGCCGAGCAAACCGCCAAGATATCGAATGGTCGTTTCGAAAACTGGAATATTGTTGCGAGGAGTAGTGGTGAAGTCGATATTCTCAACAGCCTTGGCCGCCTCGTCGAACTCTTCTTTGAGGCCCGCAATCCATAGGGTGTCTAGGGAATCAACCAAGGTAGCAGCCCAGCCGCAAAAGGGGTCGCGATGCTTGGCAGAGACGGGCGAGAGCTCGTCGTGCATCCACGCGAACTTCTTGTAGCCCGACCAGGCCCGCTCAATCTCCTTGGCAACACGCTCTTGTCTAGTGACTCGTCTGGATTTGGCTTCTGGTGACTCGACGCCAAACTCGTGCTGCACTCGGGGGACCTTTTGCGGCTTTCCAGTGGGGAGGCTTATGATGGATTCGGCGGGCACAGGGAAGTGCTCGGCAACAGGAGTCCAATGGATCCGATTGTCTACCGGCTTTCCGGGGTTGTTCTTTGGCGGGTTCTTTTGGTGAATATCTTCAATCACTTCATCTTCGTCGGTGGGGGTAGACTCGTTGGTTGAAGGCTTTGAATCCGCATGGCCAGGCGCTTTGCCATTGACCGCTGGCCTCGAGTCGTCCAGCTCTTTCAGCTTTGGAATTTTGACGCCGGGCCCGTCATCTTCATCATCGAGCTTGTTCTGCTTGCTCTGCTTGCTCTGACTAGCAGCATGCTCCGGCTCCGGCTTCGATTCGGGCTTGGACTTGGACTTGGGCTTGTCCTCGGCCTCGGGCTGAGGCTTGGGTCTTGTTTCAGGTATGTTCTCGGGCTCGGGCGCAGGCTTCGGAGGTGACTTGGGCGGGGGTTCGACTCCCGTGGCAGGCGAATTCGAGGTGGGAGGACGGTAGAGACCAGCACGCTGGGCTGGGTCTTCCCACGTGTTCTGCGAGACTCTGTAGAGGAGGAAGAGAATGACGACGGCACAGACCATGAACAGCCTGTACCTGCGTCGTGCCATGGTGACAGACGGTGTAGAGCAGAGCAGCGCAGACGGGGAGCCAGAAGCGAAGCAGATGGAGGAGACTGAGGGAGCAGGTCGAATTCCCCCCAGACCTCGCGTGAATTGGCCAGGAACGCTCCGGAGCTGAGCTGAGGTATCACGAGCACATGGGCAAGTTCCAGGCTAGGAAATGCCAGAGGAAGGGAAAAAAGATACGGAACGACGGTGGCCAAAAAGGGTCACCAGCAAGGCGATCCGGCCAGATGAGGAGAGGAGATTCGCAGAGCTGCAGGGACTTTTTGCCCTTGAGGCGATTTGGCAGCATCGCACCTCCGTACTAGTGGCGGGTTTGTCTTGGCATTGGCATCTCGACCAGAAGCTGAAGCAGGTACAACGGCAGCGCGGCCCCCATCAGCAGCTCCGCAGGTACTGCATACCTCCTATAAGTACTACCTAGGTATGAAGCATAAACAACCCCGAGCCAATTCCGACTGCTGCCTCGGTCATTGGTACCCATCTGCCTATCAAGATGAAAACAGTGCATGTATATACAAACATGCAAAGAAGGTACTGTTGAGTATCCTGACGGGATTGATTAATCTAGAGACACGGAGACGGGGTAACAGGACAATGCAGTGGAGCCACTGAAACGGCACCGGTGAAGCTCCAGCCGTACGGCCATAAAAGGTATGTACATGTATCTGGTACTCCGTACATGCACCAGATACATTGAAGACAGTTGAGGACCAACGGCGAGAGATGCAAACGGCACTAAAAATTAAGGATTCAATAGTCTTATTTTCCCATTAGGAAGGTCAGCTCACGGGCCTGCGCATTGGTGAGGCCAGCGATGAGAGTCTGACAGATCAAATATAGTAGGCAGCAGGCAGCATGTAGGCCGTGTCCCTAGTCCGTTCGGAATCCAGGTGCCGGGCTGTCAGTTTCTTGCTGGACTCTCTATCCGTACTCCGTAAAGCTACCTAGTAGGTACCCCTAGAGCTAGAGCCCCGGTATGGGCACCATTAGAGGTGGTTTAACCCATCAATCCGTCTCACACCTAAATCTAGCCTCCGGGCTCCATTCACTATTTGATCCCGTGGTCCTATTTTAAGACTGCGAAACAGACCATGTACATACAGCAATCGCAAGCTTCAGACAAAGGCGTGTTACTGCTACTCGTACTAGCAATTGACTTGGAGGGGAGCATGAAAAAACCCGCTTCCCCACCACTCCCGTCTCATCCGTTCATTGTCCCGCACAGGCAACGTTGAAGGCAGAATCCCCATCCATGGCTCAGTCTTGGCAAACGGCGAAGCAACACAACATGCCCTGGGGTTTGTCGGCAAATTGCAAAGGCCCGGTAGGATAGCCTTGGCGAAAAGTTGCTGATGGGTTAATATCGTAGAACCAAGCTAACCCGCATGGATTTTGGCTCGCCATATTAATAGATGTGCCATGATGATTCTTGTGGGGGGAAAAGACAGCACTGTCTTGGACGCATAGAACAGACATATTCTGCAACTGAAGCCGGGCTTTCCAGAGTCTGGAGTCCCGATTTAAACCGGATGACATTTGCGTCTTGGAGCTAATCAGGCTGGCTGCTACACTTTACTCACGTGGGCGATGCCTTTTGTTCCGCAAATTTAGTCCCTACTAGGTACTCTAGGAGAGTGAAACTTGGGCGGGAGATGAGAGGTGTTGGCCTACATGTGCTCACATCACGAAGAATCCATCAACACTTTCCATCGTTACAATGTGGTTTAAAAAAAGGCACATATTTCATAAACTGCAAAAGCTACCGATGGACAGCCAAAACTAGAAACGATTCTTCCAACAAAAGTGAAATGACACATCCAAGTGTAGGTGACAACAGCGCATCCATCCAACGTCATCAAGACGTCTCCAGCCCTACTCTCAGAGCTCTGCTTCAGTGCCGGCTTTATTTGTTAGCCTTTGGATAGTTTACCGTTTCAATTTTAGTAACTTCCATGGAAATCTGGCATGCTTGGGACATGAAGGCAATCTTATACGTCTCTGACCAGAGGGTGGTTAGAAGCTTCTTATACGCCTCCAAGCCGGCCTTTTGATCGTCATTGTGTAGCAAATACTCCCAAAACTGGTCAGGATCATGAATGGCGAGTTGGAATTTCCAATCCCGGGTCTCCCCGTTCATCTTGGCGGAGTAGTAAATCACAATGGGCGCACGGTCTCTGCCCTCAGCTTCGTATTCCCTCCATGGCACAAGGCCCTTGGATGCAGGCCCTTGAATAATCTTGGCCCCAAATCCTGAGATTTCATAGACCTACGACGCTTTGTTTATGCTTGCCTTTGTCACAGGTGTAACCGGAAACCCGTCGTCCTGTCCGCACAATTTCAGGAGGGCCTGTGTTATACTTTTGAGAAGTTGTGTCTCGAGCCGCTGTTCCAGCTGGTATTCCTTATCGGCCCGTGAAGCCATTGTTGTATATTGTCACGTGTGTATAGCTGTAGAACTATCAGAGTTGTAGACGGGTAGTATAATTCTGGTCGTGGGTGATGGCTAGACGAGTTGAAATGGAAGCAGATGAACTGAGAGATGCTTGGAGACATGTTTCTGTAAAAGCCTGAGAGACCTAGCTATTTATGCTCAAGAACCTTAGGAAATATTTGTCTGTTCGAACAAAGAGGCCTATTATTTGGATGATGTCTGGAATATGTTCAAGCTTGATACAGTGCCGTTCATTGCATCACTCCTACTTGTACAGAGATGAACCAGATTGGATGAAAGCGAACAAAGTTGAGACGAACAGGTTCGGTTTAGCCAATCAAAATACATTATGTCTTTGAATGCTCTATAAATACAATGGAGGCTCTTAGCCGCGTGGATGTCTGAGCGTCAAAGCCAAGTCGATGAGCAAGCAGTGCGTGCCCAATTTCTCAACGACTGTTCGTTATGTTTGTTCATCTTTGTAATATTATTCTTGAACATAAGTATGTTTCAGTAATTCAGTTTTCTACAATTGCCATTCCCATCTGGGATGCGGCCCGTTACTATACTCAGATTTCTGACAGACACATATTTTGGATCCATTGTTTGAATGCAAGACATCCCATTACCGTCACTGCTCTAGCGACTTGCTTGAGATGTTTAATGCATGCTTTCGTTGAGAAGCAACAAACGTAGAAGGCTACGATGAAATAAAATACCTGTGCTTCTGACTATCTTGGAGTCGCAAGTTGCTCGGGCGCTACACATGTCCCGGTGCAGGCATGGATGGGGCCGGGGACTAGCTGCTCCTTCATTGCTGTGTTGTAAGCACGGCAATGTACTACATTCATGTTGATGAAGGGAGCAAGCACAATTACCGTAGATTAGATGTTTAGAGATTTCGACATATGCCCAGCACCGAGATCCCCCCCCCCCCAATCGAAAGTCGGATACTGGATCCATTGTCTCATGTGAAAGGCACATGGTGCTGATCGGCTTTTTAAGCTCCATCTCGTCTCCCAGCGTAAGAAAGCTAGCATCGAACGTCTGGGTAACTGTATTGGCCAAGAACGTTACTCAATCTTCACTTCACAGCCCCTGAGCATTTTCGTGGGTACAGATCGGAATATAAGAATATAATTCGGGCTCATGGCAAACCTTCCTCATAGCCGATCTCACGGCCCGTCGGCGCATTGGCTCGGCAATCGTACCAGCGGGGTTGTGTGTAAGCCGGTTGGTGGCGGGTTCCGCAGCTCCATCAGCCCACGCTTTGCATCACTGCACTTGACCTTATGATGTTTGAAGTGGCATGTGCTGGCACCAATCCCTGGACTTGGCGATATCCCGAAACGTCTGTGATTAAAGGAGGCGCGCGTATCGGGCTTGTCTTGTGCGTTGTTCAGCAAGCTTCATTCTTGTGGCGCCGACGTCGGCTCACCGTAATTGGCTTCGCCCTTATAATAGGTGGTGAAACGGCACTCGCCTGAGCTTCTGGGCGTCCATCCACACCAACGAACAACATACTGTACATGTTCATAACCAACAACGCAAACTCACCACAATGTGTATCGTGCTCTTCACAACGGCTCACCCCGGCTATTCGCTCATTCTCATTGACAATCGCGATGAGTTCATCCTGAGGCCCACGTCGCGGCCGCACTGGTGGACGCACCCAGAGTCGGGCGGCGAGGTTCTTTCATCGCGAGACCTCCAGAGGGCGGCAAAAGGCACTTGGCTCGGCATAACGAAGACTGGGAGCTTGGCTGTGCTGACCAACTACCGGGAAGTGGTCGATGACGACGCTCAACACCCGATACACGGCATCAAAAGCCGAGGCCGCATGGTCAATATGTGGCTCGGAGGACTTCCCGATGAAGGCATAAAGAAGGGCGTGGATGAACTCGTCAAAGACGGCGGCGTTAAAGGCGTAGGGGGCTTTTCTATGGTGTGCGGCAAGCTGAGGCGCAACAACGAAGGCATCGCAATTGTGAGCAACAGGGCTGCTGATGTGAGCGACGTCCCGATAGTCGGATTGGAACCAGATGGCGTCTGGGGTCTCAGCAACACCGTCTACAACGACCCCAACGAGTGGCCCAAGGTGACGACAGGAAAGCGACTCTTGAGGGAAGTGATTCTGGAGGCCACAGCAAAGAATTCCTCCGAGGACGACCTTGTCGCAGGTCTGTTCTCCATTCTCGACACAGAATCGATGCCAGAGCGACCTCCGGGATCGAGCTTGCAAGAGTACATGAACCTGTTGAGGCACACCATCTTCGTGCCGCCAATCGGTGACGACGTCAACCGTGAGGAGATGCAAAAGGCCACTGCAAATGGAGGGATCTTGTGGGCGCATCTGAAGGACGATCTGAAGGCTGTCGAAGAGCTCAAGGCAGAATCACGGCCGGATGTCACACCCAGCGCGAGCCCGCACCCATCCATTGGCTTCGAGGAGGGCATGTACGGAACACAGAGACAGACGGTTCTCTTGGTCGACAATGACGGCAACGTAACCTATGTCGAACGTGCTCTTTGGGATGCCAATGGGAACGAGATTCCCCGAGGGGAAGGAGACGTTGCTTTTCGCTTCAAGGTCGACGGCTGGGACGAATAGAGCTGCGCTGCTTTCTCTTTGTTGGGTTGACAACGGATAGATTTGGGGAAATACACTGGCACAAACGACGACACGGGACTGAGACTTATGAGAAAGCACGTAGGTACTGGTGAAAGCAATAAATGGTGGAAGTTGGTCAGCAGTAGAAGTTTCGACATATAGGGCAGAGGGAGAGATGGAATATCTTGGGGCTCATGGTACCTTCACTATTCAAAAAATAATGCTTGAAATAAACGGATGAAACATCAGATGCGTCTGCTTTGCGGAATAACTGCGCAACCGAGGATTCTGCCAGTGGGAAGGTGGGTTCTGCCTGGCACCTGACAGAGCTGTCCATCACTCTGCTGTCAGTTGTTGTGTATTTTTTTTCCTTTCATCGCTTTGTCACGCAGAAATTTGTCCAAAAACACGAACACGTTCTGGAACAAAGCGCGTCCTCTGTGGTCTTTTTTTCTCTTCTTGTTGTCGGCTTCTGCCTCCTCCCCTCATTGTTTGCTGTGTTGCTCAAGGAGAGCAAATGATCTGGTGTTGACCGCGAATCACCATCTGTTTTGAGAGTCTTTGATGATATGACACTACCAATTTCTCGAGGCCATCTCATCGTCAGCCTTCGCTTTTCTCTTTGAAGTCTCATCTATCCTGCAGTGTATCATCGGCGTCTTGCATGAGCAAGGGCGATCCTCTCCCGATCCTCGGCTGCCTACCCAAACAACGGCTGTTCGCTACCATTGTATGGGAGTCTCTTCAACAAGTTGAAAGGGTTTCCAAAGAAATTACAACATAATCGACACAGACACCTTGCTCACAGCTTGTTTCTCAATCACCACCACTCAATGCTTCTCGCCTCCAGAGTTCACACCAGTAATCTCCTTTGCACCGCAATCGTTCAACTACATCAAGCACGTCATCTTTGGCAACCGTTGCCTCGAAATTGAGCAAAAATGCGAGGACGAGGAAAAAATAGGCGACCCCTCATCTCTGCACCCATAGGTCCTGTCAAAAACTCCAGAGGTGCCGATCTTATCCGAAGCGAGAGGCTTGTCATTGTTGATGCCATCAAAGACTGCGAAACAGACAGCTCTGGCTCGACTGTCGAAAGCCACAGCCGTTTGCGAGCGCAGAATTTGAGGTGCATCTCGGACAGCTTTGACAGTGCCGGCCATTTACAAAGCAGCCCTACCGTCGAAAGCTTTGACATTGCTGCCAAGCCAACCGTCAAGGCCGGCTTTGATCCAATATCTTCAAAGAAGCTACGCAGAAGCCTGCTATCCTCTACCTCATCCATACCAAAACCCTCTTTCAAAATAGCATCAACGACTACGCCACTGTCAGTGCCAACTATTGCCCAGCAGGATGAGAATATCCCCTCCCGCATCTGATGGATTTTCCCCGTTAGATCCACCAACACCACGCTTGGTCAATAAACTTCCAAAGTCTCGAACTATGAGCGCCCTCCAGGAGTTGAAAACATCCATTTCTCGGCCATCGTTGGCCGCTCGCCCCATCAACACTTCTGCTTTTAGTGGCGCCTCTGCCAAAATATCCCCATCTTCTACTGCAAACGCTGCAACTCCTCCCCAGCTTTCAAAATTGAACCTCATGCAGCCATCTACGATATCGCTGGCCAAGTCTGTCCAAAGCTGCTCTTCTGAGTCTCCATCTATTCGGATTAGCAATGCACAATCGTCCGCCTACTGGTCTGGTCGGTTTATGGCCCTTCACGACCGATTTTCATCTGAAAACCTCGCCGCAGATGCCCGTGAATCTCGCCAGTCTCTAGCCGGCTCGTGCTCAGCCCAGGCGAAAACTCCTTACAGCAGCTTCTATCAGCGCACATCTCATCTCCCTACTTCAACCACTACTTCAGCCCTGAGGACTCTCATGTCCTCATCCAATACTCCGTCTGTCACTGAGGAAGACACACGTTGCCGTCGCGTATTCGATTATCTTGATTCACTTTGCATCACCATCGAAGCACGGCGCTCCCTGCATGCCTGGCAGCAAGCCTACGCTCGTCGAAATGGCCGACCCTCTCTGCTTCCAGAAGGTGGCTCCATGGAAGAGAGAGGCTTCATGGCAAAGATTTTCGGCAGCTCGGTCATCAGAAAGAGCGAGAGGCGCAGCTTGACCGGATTGCTGCACGGCTCTTATACTCATGAAAACAAGAGCAAGAGCTTTCTATCTGGGAGCCTGTCTCGATCATCCCGGGGAAATCGTCTCACAATGTCGTGAGAATCGTCCTAATTTCATGTCTCGATTGCTTGTCATGTGTTTAATCAGAGTGTGGCTCACCGCCCAAATGGTTTTGTTCTTCTTGGCGATGTTTTCTTTTTTTTCTTCTTCCCCTTGTCCACCCAATGAAGCCTTGGGATAATGAGCCTGGGATATACCAATGGCTTTGGAAGCATGTTGGAATGGAACTGGAAATGGGGCCCTGGAATGTATACGTGGAAAATATTGCGTCTAATGGTTTGAATGAAGTTGCTGTTGCTTGAATTGGAGAGATACGAGGGTCACGAGGGTATGGCAGATGATGTAGAACTAGGTACTGTATAGACAAGTCTCGAGGTACTCTAATATGAGATGTTTGATTCGTTTGATTGACTATTTCGTATCTATGCTGATGTTTGTAACAGCACCCACCTGGGAGCTCCGAATGATGTATGCTTTGCTTCCACCTGTACTTTTTTTTTCATATTTCCACGCGCCAAACGCCAATTCACAACATGTTTATTAGTTTATATCTGCCAGTCGGTGATGAACGGGGAAAAGGCAGAGAAATTCCATAATGATTAAGAAAAAAAAGAAAAAAAAAGGCTCATTCCGCTCTCTTCCTCGTCTTCAAAAAATCCTTAATTTGCTCATGCTTATTGGCAAAGAACATGCGTGCATGGTCGTTCTTCCACACCAGCACGCCGATTTCTTCAGAGAAACGCGCGGTATCAAGATAATCCTTATCATCGGTGAAGTCGCGAAACAGGAATCCGCTCGTCGTCTTCATGCGCTCGTTTTCGAGCTGCCACAGGCGGATCTGGTCGACGACGGTGGGGGGCAAGACGGGCTTGTTGGTCAACGTAGCGGTGCGGTGCATCTGCTCGTGGGCGTGGGCGGCAAGGTAGGATATGATTTGGTCGGCGGTGATGCCAAAGTTGATGGCCTGGCGGATCGATGCGCGGGAGAGACGGCCGGCCACCATGTCGGGGAATCGCATGTTGAGCTTGGCGAAGAGGGCGAGGACTGCGATTTGGAGGGCAGATTGGGTGTAGGCATAGAGACGGTAGTTGGTCTCGATCACGACGCTTCCAGCCTGCTGCTCGCCGCCACCACCCAGAGGGCCGAGGGACTGCTGCGACGTCTGGGCGGACTGGGTAGCGGCTGTGACACCCTCGCTGATGGTCCGTAGGCTGTTTCCTCCACTGGTAAGGGTTGTTGCCAGTCGGGTTGGGAAGAACATGGAGCGCTTATGCTGGGGGATGTAGATGAGGCCGAAATCAACGAGAGAAGGAAGCATATTCCGTCGCTCTTCAGTCAGCGCATTCGTATCGTAGGCCCGCCCAGCTCCAAGCTCGCCAGCATGAACAGGAACGAAAGCATGTCGACGGGATCCAGCCCCGAGCTCTTGTTATTGCCCAGAACCTCCAGCCATAGCAAAAGTAGTGTCCACACTTGCGCGTTTGCCTCCTGCAGTAAAAAGGTGAAGCCCGCCTGGGTGATGCCCAAGCTCCCATTCGGCCGCCTGTCAACCAACCGCCCTGCAATGAGAAGCTCCTTGACGCCCTTGTTGGGCCCCGAGCCGTCGCCCAAGCTGCTTTTGTAACCGACGCTGGATACAACGAAATGCAGCACATCCTCCCACTTCTTACGCGCGTATCGATCGAGGAACGCCAAGTCAATTTCGGGCGGTATGAGCAGCGAAGAAGGCACGCCAAAGGAATTGTGGTTTCCGCCTCCGGTGAGGGCTAGTCGTAGAGACTTCTTGAAATTCGACATGAGCTGGATCTCCTGCGGTTTATCTTTTGAGGGGGCTGATATCTGGACAATGTGAAGGCTTCGCAAGATGGAGAGGGACTGGTCTTTCTTCCTGTGCCACTATTAGACGCTGCGCGATGCCGCCACAAGAGCAGTGCATATCGAACCGTTTGGCTTCCGGCTTCACCCAAGTGTCCAGATCCGTGAGCGTCATCGGGTGAGGCAGGAAAAGCATTCTCATGACAAATGTTTTGGCGAGGTGAGGCAGCATGCGCCGGAAGATGGCAAACGTTGTCGAGGGCTGCTGGTACAATTTCTTGAATGTTGTACCAGGCAGCCTCTCCAAGTATTCGGCGAGATGGAGGGAGGGATTGATAGACATGCTGGGCGGATGCGAGGGCCGTGATCCGTCAAAGGGCGGTTATGATGTTCGGCGCTGCTGCCTCATGATTCGATCGTTGAAAGTTCACGATCTTGAAGCGCGGCGCGTGAAGATTACGTCACACCTTCTCGGCGCATTATCGGGTAACGGGAGCGATAGCGGATAGCGTCGCCTATCGAGCAGTTGCGCTCATCTCAGTTCCCGAGACCAACATAATCGAGATAATCAACCAATTGAATCAGTTTGAGGGAAATCATGACCAAAAAGCTTTCTCCTTTTCATTTTACAAAGGCCGTCATGCGGTCCTTCATGGCCGAATCGGGCCTGGAGCCCAGGTATGAGCAGATCCTCAGGAGGGCCATTTACCGAGGCAAAGCCACTAACAACGGGATATAAGACTCTTGCACAACCGAGTATGCATTGGAATTCCAGATCGGCCAGCAAACTTCAGTTGGTGCTCACAAGACGTTCTAGTTTCGATTAATAGATGCCTCTGAGGGTAGAGTCGACTTTGAAGTGGACATCCATAAAGACCACACTGTAAGTTGGCCCGTTGTGTCTGTCAAGCAACCTCACCAACCTCTCCCTTTAGAACCGACTCCAAACCATACATGGAGGAACTATCGCTAGTCTCGTCGATCTCGGTGGGTCCCTGGCAGTTGCTTCCACTGGAAGGTTCGCAACAGGCGTATCGACCGACTTGAATGGTAAGTACATGTTCTCTTCTTTAGCTGCGAGTGCTCACACCACTGACCCCGTTCACTCAGTGACCTATCTTAGCCCCGGAGGCCGCCCGGGCGATATCCTCAAGGGAACGGCTATCTGTGAAAAGAGTACGTGATGACTGGCAAACAAAATGATGATTGATTCTAATTATTTAAATAAAAATAGTCGGAAAAACTCTCGCGTATACAACCGTACAGTTTTACAATAGCAAGGGCCAGCTCGCTGCGAGAGGAAGTCATACCAAGCATGTCACCCAACCTCCTTTCTCAGGTACAATCGCTGACTATGAATCAAGATTTGTTTCGGGAACTTTGGGTCCGGATGGAGCGTTTGTAGCCCCCGCCAAGTGGGCGGATGAGGTTGATTAGACGAGGGCGTAGACCCAGCGATAGAACCCAGATATAGACGGATAAATATGAGAGCGAGTACGATGTTAGACTCATTACTTCCCATGTATGACATTTTGTATTTAATACCTTGCGTTTTGAATACATATATCAATAAAATTTGTCGTAACGCCACTCAATATCCAGTGCCTCCTTCAGTATCACTTACATATTATGTATTCAAGATATCCCGAATCGTCTCGTCAATAAACTCCTTGCTCTTTCCAAACAAGCTGTCTGAAAACAAGCTCAAATGGATGAAATGATAACCATCTCTCGTCTTCTGTCCCGCCTCCTTCTCAGCCACCCGCTTCAACAGCGCTTGCATCCTCCGCCGACTCTTCAGCGCGTCAGCTTTATCTGGCAAGTGTATCTTTGCATATAACAAGAGGAATGCCGCAGTCCCGGCTGCAATAGCAGTCGCAAACGATGTGCCTGATTTGCATCTAAGAGCTTGAAACTTGTTATCCGATAGGTACACTGGCCACGCCGACTCAATGGCTTCGCCGACCGTCGCCAAGTTGATATCGTGAGACAACGCCGTGGGGATAAATACTGATCGATTACCATATGTATCGGTCGAATGAATGGCAATGACGTTCTGATCGCGAGCTGGATATGCGCGGCCCAGCTTCCCTCCGCTATTCGAGGCAGCCGCAAAAAGCAACACACGTTTCGCATGAGCATTTGCAAGAGCATCTTCAAGTTCGTGGTAATCATCCATGTTACATGAAGGAAATCCAAATGACATTGAGATGATGTCCACTTCCCAAGTAGAGACTGCATAGTTAATGGCCTAGAGTACGGGTTAGAACGAGGCTCACTCGTGGGGAATCTCAACGGTGTCTGGCATCAAGCTTACCTTGGCAATCACGCTGGCTTTTGATGGTGCCTCTTCAGCTATTTTGGCAACAAAAAGTTGGGCATCAGGGGCATAATCCATAATCAGACTCGCCACGAACGTGCCATGGCCGCTCATGTCAGTGGCCTCACGCACGTTTGCGGTTTCATCGTCGATGAGCCAATTATATCTGTCTCCAATATTTTCAAGCCGTGCATCAATATGTGGATGCTGTATGTCGATACCTGTATCGAGAATCGCAATTTTGACCTTGGGCAGAGTTGAGCTCTGGGGAATGAATTTGTTGTAGACGATAAGATATCGATATTTCCACAAATGGTAATTTGAGCGCCTGCCGGGCAACATGCGTCAGCAAATCTCTTTATGGCAAACCGAAAATCTATGCTGCTATATAACATATTGGTCTGCAGCAGACAACGAGACTTTTGTGACAATGGCTTCATCACTTACGATGCATTGGTATGTGCCTCAGAGATGGTTTCATCATCGAAAAATCGAGAAGCTAGGTCTTTGTCATCTATCGTCGTCGCTCGAAAGGCATTGGGTAGATATCTAGTAGCATAATCTGGACAGCCACGTTGATGTTTTCCGGAGTATTGACCAGAAAATTCGCCCGCAGAAGATCGTCCTGAATAAGCCAGTGACGTATATCTAGGTCGGTTACGATGACGATTTTGTTGGTCATCCTGTGTGTGGCCCTCTGGCATATCATTTCGAGCTTGCTGTTGTATAATTTGGTCCCAATTTGCAATGTCAATGGTCTTTGAAAACTCGTCAAGGTTGTCGCTAGAGATTGAGCTAAAGGCCTGGCTTAATTCAGTCTCTAGTGGCTTGACGACTTCTTGATAAATCTTCGATATTAGTGCCTCGCTATCCAACTTATTTCCATCTTCGTCTTCCCAAATTGCTGGATCCAGACACTTCTCCACAGCATGATAAAATCGGTAGCCCTCGGGTATTTCGCCTCTACATGCTTCGAACACTAGATTGACATCAAGATACCTGAACAAAGAAATTGGCGATTGAGAATTCCCCGTGAGGTCGACACCATATTGCTTGGCCAAGATATCAAAAGGGACAGCAAAATAAAGCTCCATAAGCATAACTGCTAGCGCAACTAGAAGTGGGCAGTGATGTACTAGTAAATCATCGGGATCAAGGTTGTCCGGATCAGTATCTTCTGGGCCGATGCATGAATTCTGGTTAGAGTCGTAGGGGCTCGATAGTTGAGTTTGGATAAATGGCCGTAACGGAATGGATAAAGAAGTTGTGGGGAGGAATAAAACGTGCGAAGAGCTCCATGTAGGTTGTACTCATGGAGTATCGTGTAAATAGAGCACAGCATAGCTGAGAATCACCGCCAAAATGCGCTTCGTCCTCTCAGTGAACGAGCGTGATCCATTCCTCAGCAACTGTTCCAATGTTACCGGTTTCTTCGTCCTGTCGACTAGAAAAGTGCTCTTTCTTTCGGACCGTAGCTTAAATAATTGGCCTCCCGTGACTTTGAGCTCAAGGCGATAGGCTGCAGTTTTGAACCTCGCAATTTGTTCACATAGCAGCTTTATCCTCAGTTGGTTCACCTTGACCGCTGTTTTCTGAAGGTGTACAATGCGATCTTCCATCTCTTTCACAATAAACACACGAGCCTCATGCCAATTCTGCTTCATGGAAAGGAAAATATCGAAATCGAGGCATTCGTCCATATCTACCCCCCGGCCTAGGTTATTTTTCCGGTAGGTACCTAAACGAAGTTGAGCCTCATGAGTAGGTGTGCAATCGCAATTGCTGCAAGCCACAAGAGCCTCGAAACTGGACTGCGCTGCGTTCCACACGGCGAAGGACGGCGGCTGAACACTCGCATCGGAAGAAAGCTCTTCGAGTAACCTGTCAGATTGGTCTTCTGGGTACCTTACTCGAAGCTCTTCCTCACACCGGACCAACCATTGGATGAATCGGCCGCGTTCTTCCACATTTTCTCCAAAGTTCATACACAATCTGGCATATCGTAGCCTCTCGCTCTGTTCCTGGATAGTACGCCAATGTCGATCGAATGCGCGTAATCTCCCATAATACGAAGCAGTTAAAAGCGGTTCCTCGAGGAGCAAATCAAGGATGTTGGGAACAATTGCGGATTCCAGGTGATCCAATGTTCTATACATAAGACTCGTGTCATATCCATACACCACTTTCAATATTCGCCTCCAATCGGAATTCATCATAGCACAATAGGCCGTGACATCTGCGTAAAATAACATCAGCTCGCCGTCTTTTTCTTCTGCTCTCAAGATCCTAGCAGCGTCTCGAATCGTAGCAGATGCTGTAATCAAGAACCGAACATCTTCAAAACTATTGGTGGTCAGGGCGGATGAAGCCATCTTGCCCTCTCAGGGATCTTATCGAAATAGTTCTCAACATGTAGTATCTGCCAAATTTACTGATCTTTTGGTATTATACTCTAGGTACCTGTGTCCACGTAAGTGTATACGGTTCGAAAAGAAGGGAACGAGTAGAGTCCGAGTCACGGCAATTGTCACTTGATGAAAACACGCGCGCGTGTAAGGCATCAATTATTGAAACCAGTGCGGGGAATGATCAATACGTGCTTGCTACCCACAGGTACGTGTATCCTTCCATTCATAGGTGGCATCTTCGGCCTCCCTATCAATATCGAAATTTTGTCTCTATACTTGGGCTTTGCTGCATAACTGTTCGGTCACAGTACGGGGCGCGAAGTACAATTACCCCAAGCAGATAAAGGGGTGTGGTAATACAGAATTAAGGCGGGGTCGACTCGACATCATCACAGAGGCCGAAATCGAACACACGTCGCTCTAACAAGGACGCTCGAATAAAGACACTCTTACAAAGAAACTCTGAGCATTTTCACTTTAAAAAGAGCTGGAACCTATTGTTACCTGATTGACTGATTGTTGACATGGCTCAGTGCAAGATATGGCTTCGTCAGATCTGGAATCAACAAAGCTGCCTATTGCTGACTGTGCCACCCGATGCCTTAGATCTTTTCAGCAATGCATTACCAAAGCAGCGTCTATTCATGCTCAGGAGCTGGCATCAGTAGAGAACCAGCTTGCAAAATTCTCGATCTGGACTGCTAGCTTTCAGGTTTTTGCGCCGGGTCAAGAATCATTGGATCGCCGTCTACGGGAGGCATTCGATATCCAGGATGCCATCATAGGGGTCCTAGAGGCACTGGACCACAGCAATCTGAAGTGTGAGCTCATATCTAGCCAATCTTGATCACTATATTGCCACAGTCGAAGGAGATGAGCTCGTAGATATACTGACAACGACCATTTTAGGCACTTCGATACTCGAGACGTCCACTCCAGCGACATTAGAGATACCATCGTCTGACATGGATTCGAAGCTCGATTCAGCTCTCCAAGACATTGCAAATCAAATTGCGCTCCTTCACAAGTTTTCAGGCATCATACGCAGAGAGGACAAAAAGGCCCAAGATTCTGTAGCCTTCGCGAAATTTCGGATTCAAGACAGCGAGGGAGATGATTTAGAGTCTCTCTTAGAGGAGGCTTTTGCTCTTCATGTTTGTCATCAATTCCCTGGAGCAAGCGATATTGTCCAAGAACGTCTCGTCAGCACCATGATTTTTCGTCGCAAAAAAATCCTCCAATCTGAGATACCGCTGTGGTAAATATCCAGGCACAGCTGTAATACAACCAATCAGTTCAAGTAGTCGTCCCACAGCATCATTTCTGCCTACCCGGAGCAAGATGACCAGGCTCCATCAATATACAATGCAGGAGACTCGCGCCAACATCATGGGAGATCAGCCCCCCGTCAAGGCCATACAGTAAGCTCCCTGTCCATAGTTAAGTCAATTATGTATCTAGTAGTTACATGTAGCCACTATAGGTACTATGGCATTACTGTCGGCTATTTCTTTTGCTCAATTTGCTCTTTGCAATCTACTTACTAACATGCGCAAAGAAGACAGAACTATGAGAGCAAGAGGTTCCAGCAGCTCTTCGATAAGGAGCCTCGATGGCTTTATCCTCGTCCTGAAGGAATGGCACAACCATTTTCCCGCAATCAAGCAAGTCGGCACAAAGACGAGAGTCTGCCTACAACAGGATATGTTCCGCAGAGTATTACACAACACGTAGAACGACAAAGGGCGACACTCGTTCCCACATATTTTCCAAAAGCATCAACTCCATCCAGTATCCCAATTTTTTGGAGTGTTACGATAGATGATTATAAAGACATTTCGTTTCTGCCTGTCTCCAACGGCAATATTACGCAAGGGTTTGAAGAGCTACGGAAACGACTTGTAGAAGAACCAAGGCGACGAGCACGCTGATCCAGTACCGAAAGAAAAAACCAAGGAGATGTTGCAGAAAAACTGGTATGAGACTCCTGAGATAGCAAGAGAATTCTATTGTCCCCTTTGTTGCTTGAACTTACCGGCCCAGAATGTTGTTGATAAGAATAAGTGGGAGTAAGTCTAATATCGGCAACAAGACCTATTCATCATCATCTTTAGTTGCTAAGCACTGAGGCAGGTTGCATGTCAAGAATGATCTCTATTCATACGTCTGCCTATTTGAGGGCTGCGAGTCACCCGAGGAATTATATAGCCATAACAGCACATGGCTCAAGCATATGTCCTCGCATTATCTGCAATGGCGCTGTCTATCTAAATCTCACCATGAATTCCGGGTTAACACCAAGAGCGAATACATTGGCCATATGAAATCAGCACACCCAGACAAGTTCACAGATGCCCAGCTCAACATTCTGGCCATGAGAAACGCACGACCATCCGGTTCTATGTTCAAACCCTGTCCATTATGTGGTGATGATGAGGTCGATGGCAATATAGCGAACCACGTCGCAGCACACTTAGATCTTCTTGCACTCATGACTCTGCCAAGTTATGGGGAACAGCTGAAGGAGCGGGAAAACTGGTCTAGAAACAGCCGACATCAATGAACAAACAAAATGGGAACAGCTGGAATTGTGGATAAAGCAATGTAACCGGGAATTTCCTCTTAGACCTGCTTAAGATAACCAGTTAGCGACTATTATATTGTACATTTTACCTCGCTTTGTTTTGCTTTATCATACGAAATCGCTCCATAGATATCGCAATGCAGGCGATATTTTTCTCTCTCAAATGCAGTCTGCATAAAGATAAAGAGAATAAGGGCCTCTCTCTATTACTCATGTGGATATTCAATGAATCTCATTGCATGTTAATTTAATATACAATCATCATCTCTCACAATTTGTGCGAAAGCTCATAGCAAGAATTGCGGGCAAGTGGGAATGTTTGTAGCCCAAAAGCTTCGTCGAGCATGCTTTATAGATTGTGTATTTGAAGCTGATCACATCATATCACATTCGCAAGCCACTCTTTTCTCATGTTCCTTTGAAATCAGTGCGCGATAAAGAGGAAAGAAAAAGGCAGGGTAAAGGCAATGCAAAATGAAGAGAAGAGATTTACTCAATGTGGGTACAAGATTCCATATTGCTATATCAATGTTGAGAAATCTGGTTTGTCTTTTGCTGTATTTAACTCTTCTCTTCACATACGCTACTTGTTTAATTTTTGTAATTCCAAGGTTTTCTATCTTAAAATCATATTCTCACGAATCCATTTCGATATACCCAAGTACGTATTATGCTCTTCTAAATCCGTGATGGTAGGTAGTAAATGTGGGATGACTAAACAAATAGTAACTAAAATTCCGTCAAAGGCGACAAAACTTCATTCGAGTTCCTTCTAGCATCAACATACGTACCCTGCATCTAATAAGTGTCAGTAAAGTACACTCTGGTACTAAGAGACAGAGGTATTTTGTTTTCGAAACAGATAATAAGGCGCCTGACGATAATGAGCTACATACGACTACTCAAATCCACAACTCAATGTCAGTCCGGAAAGAAACACATGCTACATCTCGACTTCACAATAACTACGGATCTGGGAGACTCATTTCTATATCCAGACGAATCAATTGACCTGACAATTCATGCCAAAAAATACACTAGCTCAGGGCCCAAAAAGGAGGTCCTATTAAGTCCGTTGCCGAGGACGGTAAAGTTAAAAATAGCGATCTAGGATGTGCGTTGCAAAGCCTTCTGTCGACATTTCCGCAGCTAAGCAACAAGCCCGGAAGGAAAATGCAAGGTCAGCGTATGTATTAGTACAGAGAAATATTCTGCGCTTGGAGTACGCGATATTCTTGCCACTGCAGTCGTTTCAGAAGATGAGCTGGCTGGACAAGTGATGTCAGTCTGGATCACTCTGAGCCATGATGAGGTCGACATCGAGGTTTCTACAAGAAGACTATCGCTACCCGGCACCTCTGAGCAAGAATTCTACCCTGAGTTTGAAGAGGAGATTGGTGAGAGCATTGCGAGACATATTTGGGATGCTGGTGTGCTTGCATTTTGTGCAATTGCCGAGTTATGCACGTTGCCGACGCCAACGGATACAGAGCCCTCTGGGTTGAAAGCCTTAAAAGGCTTATTCACCATGTCAAACTCTGTCAACGCACTAGAATTAGGATATTGGAGGAGGCTTGAGTGTCGTCCTTCCTAGGACACGGCCGCCCCCTAGCCGTAGATGTACCATTCTCATGGCGAACTCGGAGGAAGCAGAAAGTCGGACCAGATCAAACATGTCCCGGCTTCTTCAAGCCTGACAGGAGCGCAAGCCCAACACTGCTCCTCCTGTAAAGCTTCTCTACGAAAATCTCGACAGGGAGCAAGGCCGAGAGGGAGTGTTTGACCCGGAAGCACAAAGTCACCGCTGGCACCATGTCCTACTCAGCGACGGCACTTACAACGTGGACATGCTTCCCACCCTGGTCGGGACGCTTTCCGCGTTGCACGAGTCCGACACGGCAGGGACCGGCGAGCAGCCGCAGTCTACAAAAGTCTTTCTGACAACAAAGCCGCGGCACGCCTCGGAGGGAGCGCTGTTTGGCCTCTTGTCAGGGGTGGACGGAGTTACACAGGCAGACGTTGCCACTGTCCGTCCTTGGAGCTGAGACGCAATGGGTGGAACTGTATCTCTACGAAAGGCGTGATGGCAAATACTGAAGCAAATGCGTTCGGTGACTTGGCAGTTTCCCTTTTAAGCCGGTACACACTTCCGGATACGTGTCGTGGTTGGACATGATTGCTAATCTGCGTCCTCTTGACTACTGCCTCTTCAAAAATTGGTTGAGATTCTTGGCTTTTGTGTTTTATACTTTGCTCTGAGCTGATCATTACAAACGATATGGAGCGTTTTGGGGGCTATTCATGAGTGATTTTTGGAGTATACCCGTCTATCGGATGCAGTCGCAATGCAAGGGAGCATTGCTGTCCCGCTGACTCTAGCATTTTTGGAGTATCTAAGGACCCCACACATGTATATGAATACTAGTACCATTACGAAGCAAAGCATGAGTTTCGGCCTGTTTAGCCAAAGCAAGGGGCGAGGACCTCGGGTTCTCTCGTCATGGCAGCGCCAAGCTTGCAGCGAGGCAGACGGCGATCTTTCAGCACCGCCCGTTGCGTAAAAGTCAAAGATGGCGCCATAAGATTTTACGACAAGCACATTGAACGAATTCTACACGCCGTATTTGGGTCACATTGTCATCCTATGTCGGAGTTCCGCAGAGCACATCACTAAGCGTTGGTTGCCCAACACAGAAGCTGAATAATAACAATGTCCAGTACTCCGAAGAGGGTCTGAATGAAGAGGGTCTGAATAATTCTGACGGAATTGAAAGCACACGCTCAATCACACAAAGCCAAAAACACGCAACAGCTACTCGCCCCCCCTCGGGAGATTTGCGTTTGTCTTTTTTACTTTATGTCTCCGGGTGGCTCCTTGGCCTACAGATGGGTTGCGGTGAGAAATGGGCGTGATGGGACTAAATGGCTCCGTATCTGCGGAATAGTACTATTCGATCCACTGGGGCTGCGGAGTTTGACGATTTGATTGCCTTTTCTAGAAATTGAGATGTGATGGCAGAGGTTGAGAGATGCAAGGGATCGTAGCGCTGTTGTTTGCTTTTTGAAGCTGTGCTACTATCCGCGTTCTACCTGTACGATACCTTGGCTTTCACGGAGGAATGAAGCAGGTACTTGCACGTGTAAGTACGATACAGCCGTCTGCATGTATGTACAGTAGCATGGGTTGGTGATGTGGCCTACTCTTGGCATTTGGCTTCAGCGCCGATGATCCTGGTCTTCATGCCTTGTTCACTTGATACCCAAGCGGGATGGTTCAAGGATGTAATCTTGTCGGTGCCAGGGTGAGACTTACTGCCTCAAATAGACGTTATGTATCCGTATCATACAAGATGTTATTTCGTTATGCGTTATTACAGGGGCAGCATTTATTCCATTCCTCTGCTTGTTTCTGCCGTGTGGGGGGGGGGGGGGCTGGTATGGTCGATCTTTGGGAGGGTCTTTCCTGCGGTTGAGGTTGTGATTATTCACGGAATTAAGAATGGAATTAAGAGTTTACGAGATACGAAAGCCCTGCTCCATCTAGATGCTCCAGACATGGGAGGGGCTGCTGTACATACAGCAAGTCGGAACTTCGCCTATCAAAGGCGACAATTGATGGTTAATGTCTTTCTCGAAATGTCGTAAATAAGACAACGATGCGATACTGCGGATAAAGTGAAGAGCGCTCTTTGTGGTCTGTTTCTCTGATGTCACGCAGACATGCTTGGAGTGATAACTGCCGAGTAGTGCTTGCATGGAAGCTGGTGTGCTCCCTGTCGAGCAAAATGGAGCCATTTGCATACGAGTGAAGTGTTGCTATTAGTAACAGGCGGGATAACGCTGCGCCGGTTTGCGCCTCCTTTCGAGTTGGGAGTCATCCGGCGAGCGAGTTGCATATTAACCGACGGCGGGTGGAGGGCGTACGAGTATGACCAAGGCTAGTGCGAAGAGAAGAGCCCGACTATTACTCCACGCGTGAATACACACAATGTTCTAAAGCAAACACGGTCGGGTTTACCTCAGCTCGCCGTTGAGCATGTTTTGTCGATGCGGAGGAGGATGGCGGGGGGCTGAGTCCCCAAGACTTGCAATTTCCCGCCGAGCGAAGGCTAAGGCTCGCCACCTACGGAGCAGACGTCGAAATTTTCAGTTCTCGGATCGGCAATCTCAGCCTGTAGGAACAAAGGAACGAGCCCAGGGTCGGCGGGTGCCGCGCCCGCCGGCCCATATGCTGAACTAGTTCGGAGGAGGCCGAATTCGTAAGCCACAAACGACGGCTGGCGTGTGAATGGTGATGCGTACTCGTTATGCTATCTCATTGAAGGTGTTAAGGCAGCATCTTTGTACTTTCTTTGTCAGCAATGCGGTACTTCTCACAACTTGAATCACAACAAATTTAGTGCTTATTTGCCCGCTACCCTGCTTGCTATAAAGTACCTATAAGTATAGGTGGGGCGCAGGGAACTTCTTCTCGCACGTATTTTAGTGCCTAAACGATGTACCCTGGATTTTCTCGCGCTTTGGTTGGTCTAATCCCAAAAAAATACAAGCATGCTGCCTTAACACCTTCAATGAGATAGACACCACACGCTCGTATGAGACAATCAAGAAAAGACAAAGAGTTTTGCTGCGACAAGGACGGGGCGGCTGAAGAGAGTCTCGTGGCAGTTTGTGACCACCTACCACATTGTACCAGCGCGGACCGAAACGGGGCAAACAATAAACGGCGTGGCCAACAGGGGCGCGGGCCGCAACCCCCCGGTCGTAGGAAGAAGAAGTGGGCAAAGAAAGAAAAGTCAGCGAGCGCCGAGCGCCGCACCCTCCAAGCCGTGAGACGGGCTTGACAGGCCTGTTTCATCCCGTATCCAAAGCTTTATATTGGCACGCGTCCCGTCAAGTATCAGCGCAGTGGTGCCGGGTTACATCCGGTGACCTTTCCAAGTTGAGAAGTGACAAGAGGAGGGGGATGTCGCGAATCAAGATAGGCGGTGATTGAGCCAGCATTCCATGTACATCCTCGTATGTCGTTTGTAGCCGCTCAAAGGAGAGTTGTGGATCGATTGCAGTATGGGTGTCAACCCCTACATGATGGGGGCTGGAGATGGAGAAGCGGTGATGTATTGACGTCGTTTCGACCGCTTCTTGGGCCGGAGCAACACCAGGAGGGAGCTGCTTGCTTGGCCTCGAGAAGACGAGAAAGAAGGAAAGAAAAAGTCTGGGGAGTAAGCTGTTTATCGACGGATTTGCCATGGGTAACCTTCTCGTCAAACTCTCTCCAGCTGAGCACGACCCTTGCGTTCGGGGCTCCGTAAGACTAAAATCTCGGAGTTGCTGAGTCGTTCTAGCACACGACGCCCCACGATTCTGACCAACCGAAGCGCCACTAGTTGCACGCCATGATCCATCGTGGTGTTGGCTTATTGGCTTATTGCCGTTTTAGGCATCCTCAAAATGCCCGAAGACGGTTGATGCCATGTTTTATCGGCTCCTTCACTCCAGCGTATAGCAGTTCAGTTCGATGCTGTACTGTACTGGACAAGCACAGAAACGTGCAAGACCATCGGTTGGATATTCGAATAGATTGCCACTGATGAGACTGTCACGGCCAATCACAGTGGCCAATGGTGCTTTGATGGAAAAGTCAGCTTGGTGAGTGGCCTGCGATTCTAACTCCGTATTTCCGATTTCCGCAAATGAACCTTATTAATAAGAATGCGTCAACCTGTTATTCCGCCTCCAAAGCATGAAATAGGGAACTGGTCATCCCATCGGCTCCAATACTGGAGAAGAACGTCAAAGTCTGACAGCTTGGCCAGTGGAACTTGTATCGGCCACAGCGATGGCTAGTCTTGCTCATCCGGATACCTGTTGTCGGCGTGACTGTCTGTATTGCCTCCATGACCAAACATCAACATACCTGGGACTCAGTAGTTAGTCGTAGTTGGCTAGTCGTACTCGTATGCATGCATCTGTAGTAAACAACGCGATACTCATACTCAACGTAGCAATGATCGATAGTCCAGCCGTACGGAGTACAAGAACCAGAACAAGAACTAGAACTTGTACATAGCGCTCCTGGAACGCCCCACTGCCTCCGGTGCCCCGGCTGTGCCCCTCGCCCTCGGACTTTTCATGGCCAAGCTGTGCTGGCAAACTCGCTGCGGCAAAGGAACCGCCCTGCATGTGGGCCGTGAGTCTGTTGGCTGGCAAGCATGTCAGAGAGCTTTGTCCTTGTCATAGGGCGAGGTTGGATGCCGTTATCTGGCCCCAGAAATCTTGGCAGGCCAAAAGGATCCCCCCTTGGAGCTCCGCAGGCCCCCGATTTTTTTGGGGGCTTTGCGCCTTTCTTCAGCCGTGAGGAAATGAATAAAAACTCTAGGCATCCTGCTTTTTGCTCAGCTGTTGTTTTGGTCATCGCTTGGTAACCAATTTTTGGTTATCATCGAGAGTCTTTCTCTGTTGGGGTTGTTTGATATCCTCCTTCTCTACTAATCTCTGCATTGTGGTGTTTTTATTTTATTTTCGTCTGGTAGAATCACACCGCTCGAGCCCACCGCTTACTCTTTTTGCTTCATCTGATCTCTGACCATACAAACGACCAAAGCAATAATCGCATTCCCTCGTCGTTAGAACCTCCATAATAATTCTGTCTGAACTATTGGAAATTGATCCATATTCTACGTCAAACGTATCCTTCGTTATCAATTCTCGGCGACGACCCTTTTTGGACAACTCTTATACCGACAACGACTTTCATCCCTTCAAGCATCTATACATACATACCTATAGTGGCTTCGCACAACTCTCCAACAAGTAACCACAATGACTGGGGAGAAGCCTCCTCTGCATGAGGAGTCGCTGCCTAGCACGGCCAATTCGGCGACGGCAAAGGAGCTTGGCGAGCAGTTGGATTCAAACTCTGTGGAGACTCAGGTTGAAGGCGATCGCTCTTCCAAGGAACTTGCCAGAGTTCAGACGGGCGTCTCTGTTGAGCAAGCCGAGGCTCAATTTGCCGGCCTGCAGCGCGAGTTTACTGGAGTTTCTCGAGCAAGCCGCAAGAACAAGCACCAGTCCACTTCCGACCCCGAAAAGGGGGCCACCGTCACAGCAGAGGATGATGACGTCTCTCTATTCGACTTGGAGACTGCTCTCCGAGGCGATCTTGACGCCAGCACCGAGGCCGGAATTCGATCGAAACACATCGGAACCTGTTGGGATGGTCTGACCGTCAAGGGCATCGGCGGCTTCACCAACTTTGTCAAAACCTTCCCCGATGCCGTCGTCGACACCTTCAACGTCATCTCTCCCCTGCTAAGCATGGTTGGTCTGGGCCCCAAGTTTACTGAGTCTACATTGCTCGATAACTTTCAGGGCGTGTGCAAGCCAGGAGAGATGATTCTGGTTCTGGGAACTCCAGGCTCCGGATGCACCACCTTCCTCAAGGCCATTGCTAACCAGCGGTATGGATACACTGGAGTCGATGGAGATGTCTTTTACGGTCCGTGGACTGCGCAAGAGTTCAAGCGATACCGTGGTGAGGCCGTCTACAATGCTGAAGACGATGTCCACCACCCTACGTTGACTGTCGAGCAGACTCTGGGATTCGCTTTGGATGTCAAGATGCCTGCTAAGCGACCCGGTAACATGTCCAAGACTGAGTTCAAGGAACACGTCATCACTCTGCTACTCAAGATGTTCAATATTGAACACACTAGAAAGACCATTGTTGGTGATGCCTTTGTTCGCGGTGTATCTGGTGGTGAGCGAAAGCGCGTCTCCATTGCGGAAATGATGATTACAAACGCTTGCATTCTCTCTTGGGATAACAGCACTCGTGGTCTCGACGCCAGTACCGCCCTTGACTTTGCCAAGAGTTTGAGGATTCAGACTGATCTCTACAAAACGTGTACCTTTGTCTCTCTGTACCAAGCCTCCGAGAACATTTACAAGCTCTTTGACAAGGTCATGGTGATTGATGAAGGACGACAAGTCTACTTTGGCCCTGCAAAGGATGCACGTGCCTATTTCGAAGGCCTTGGTTTCCTGCCGCAGCCGAGACAGACGACTCCCGACTATGTCACCGGCTGTACCGACGAATTTGAGCGTGAATATCAGCCTGGAAGATCTGCGGAAAACGCCCCTCACAGCCCAGACTCCCTCCGGGACGCATTCAAGGCGTCGCCTTACCAGAAGATGATTGAAGACGAAATTGCCGAGTACAAGGCAAACCTTGAGCATGAAAAGCACAAGCACGACGATTTCTTGGTTGCCTTTAAGGAAGGCAAACGTGGCACATCTAAGCGAAGCTCCTATCAAGTCGGTTTCCACATCCAAATCTGGTCCATCATGAAACGGCAGTTTATTCTCAAGCTCCAGGATCGGTTCAACCTGATTGTGGGCTGGAGCCGCAGTATCCTCGTCGCCATCGTTCTCGGAACCCTGTATCTGAATCTCGGTCAAACTTCCGCCAGTGCCTTCAGCAAGGGTGGTTTGTTGTTTGTGGCACTCCTGTTCAACGCTTTCCAGGCCTTCTCAGAGTTGGGAGGAACAATGTTGGGACGTCCACTGGTCGCAAGACACAAGGCATACGCATTCCATCGACCCTCGGCTCTCTGGATTGCCCAAATCTTTGTGGACCAGGCGTTTGCAGCCAGTCAAATCCTTGTCTTCTCCATTATTGTCTACTTCATGACGGGCCTAGTCCGAGATGCCGGCGCATTCTTCACCTTTTATCTAATGATTCTCTCTGGTAACATTGGAATGACGCTCTTTTTCCGAATTCTCGGCTGTGTCAGCCCTGATTTCGACTCTGCCATCAAGTTTGCCGTCGTCATCATCACGCTCTTCATCACCACGTCCGGATATCTCATCCAGTATCAATCGGAAAAAGTCTGGCTTCGCTGGATCTACTGGGTGAATATTTTGGGTCTCTCATTTAGCTCCTTGATGGAGAATGAATTTGAGAGAATTGATCTCACCTGTACCGCCGAATCGCTTATTCCATCTGGTCCTGGATATGATGACATCAACCATCAAGTCTGCGTTCTGCCTGGTTCAAACGCTGGCACAACCTTTGTCCGTGGCAGTGACTACATCTCTCAGGGCTTCGATTACCTTCCTGGCGACTTGTGGCGCAACTGGGGTATTGTCATGGCGCTGGTTGTCCTCTTCCTCTTCCTAAACGTACTCCTTGGTGAGATTGTCAAGTTTGGCATGGGTGGAAACAGCTTCAAGGTTTACGCAAAGCCCAACAAGGAGCGAGATGAGCTGAACAAGGCCTTGGCTGACAAGCGTGAGGCCAAGCGCAAGGATCGATCCAACGAGGAAGGTTCTGAGTTGATCATCAACTCGACCAGCGTTTTGACTTGGGAGAGCCTCAACTACGATGTGCCCGTTCCCGGTGGTACCCGACGTCTTCTCAACAACGTTTTTGGATATGTGAAGCCAGGTGAACTGACCGCCTTGATGGGAGCGTCCGGTGCTGGAAAGACCACACTCCTCGATGTCTTGGCGTCTAGAAAGAACATTGGTGTCATCTATGGCGACGTTTTGGTAGATGGCGTCAAGCCCGGAAAGCAGTTTCAACGATCCACCTCGTATGCTGAGCAGCTCGATGTTCATGAGCCCACGCAGACAGTCCGTGAAGCTCTTCGATTCTCTGCCGAACTCCGCCAACCTTTTGAAACCCCCATCCCCGAGCGCCATGCCTATGTGGAAGAGATCATCTCTCTGCTAGAAATGGAGAACATTGCCGACTGCATCATTGGATCCCCTGAAGCTGGCTTGACCGTCGAACAGCGCAAGCGTGTGACCATTGGAGTCGAGCTTGCCGCCAAGCCCGAACTGCTCCTGTTCTTGGATGAGCCTACCTCCGGTTTGGACAGTCAGAGTGCCTTCAACATTGTCCGTTTCCTGAAGAAGCTGGCCGCTGCCGGCCAGGCCATTCTCTGCACCATCCACCAGCCCAACGCCGCGCTCTTCCAGAACTTTGACCGTCTTTTGCTGCTGCAGCGAGGAGGACGCACCGTGTACTTTGGCGATATCGGCAAGGACGCTGCTGTTCTGCGCGCCTACCTGGCTCGCTATGGTGCTGAAGCTGCCCCTACCGACAACGTTGCAGAGTACATGCTTGATGCCGTCGGTGCCGGCAGCATGCCCCGAATTGGTGACCGTGACTGGGCCGATATCTGGGAAGATAGCCCCGAGTTTGCGCATACCAAGGATGTCATCATCGAGCTGAAGCGAGAGCGCATGGCGGCTAACCAGGCAAGCCCTGGGCTTGAAAAGGAGTACGCTTCTCCCCTTTACCACCAGATGAATGTTGTTGTCCGACGCATGTTCCGAGCTTTCTGGCGCTCGCCCAACTACCTGTTTACTCGCTTGTTTGCCCACATTGCCGTCGCCATCATCACTGGTCTGACGTATCTCAACTTGGACAACTCAAAGTCGTCTCTTCAGTACAAAGTCTTTGTCATGTTCCAGATCACAGTGTTGCCCGCCATCATCATGTCGCAAGTCGAAATCATGTACGCCATGAAGCGTGCGCTCTTCTTCCGCGAATCCTCGTCCAAGATGTACTCGACCTCTTCGTTCGTCACGGCCATCATTCTCGCCGAGATGCCTTACTCTGTCCTCTGCGCAGTCTCCTTCTACCTGCCCTTGTACTTTATGCCCGGCTTCCAAACCGACCCCTCGCGTGCCGGTTTCCAGTTCTTCATGGTTCTCATCACGGAGCTGTTTGCCATCACCCTTGGCCAAGGTCTCTCCGCGCTTACTCCCTCACCTCGTGTCTCTACCCAGTTTGATCCCTTTATTACTATTATCTTTGCTCTCTTCTGTGGTGTTACCATTCCATATGCGCAGATGCCCAAGGGTTGGCGCGTCTGGCTCTACCAGCTCGACCCTTTTACCCGTCTCATCGGTGCTTGTGTTACCACTGCACTTCACGGACTTGAAGTCGTTTGCAAGCCCAGCGAGCTCAACAGATTTACCGCCCCCAACGGCACCACCTGCGGCGAGTACATGCAGCCCTTCTTCGAAAGGGGTGCTCCGGGCTATCTCGTGTCCAACAGCACCTCGAACTGCGAGTACTGCTCATACAAGGTTGGCGACGAGTTTTACATCCCATTGAGCTTGAGCTTTGACGATCGCTGGAGAGACTTGGGCATCTTTATCTGCTTTGTCGTCAGCAACATTACCATTCTCTATCTCGGTGTATGTTTTCCCCTTTCGCCACGTTACAATTTAATCCAGTTTACTAATTTTGTATCTGTAGAGCCGATTCGTCAACTATAACAAGAGGTAAAGGAGATGGGAACGATGTTTGCGACGACTTGCATGTCTGTGCATGTATGATTTGAAGCACATGAGTGAGGGAACTTTGCATTGCATGAGGAAAAGTTTCAAAAGTTATCAAGAACCCATGATTTATGCTTTCTAGAGCCATTAGATGTTGAAATTAAATAAAGTCAACTAGATGTAAATAATTTAATAATGAAAAGAATGAGTTCCAATACATTGATCGAGACTACCTACGTGTGTAATAAATGCATGACTTTTTATTCAACTCCCAACATTTGCGAATTAGGAGGGACGAATTGCTCTGTTCGCCAGTTGATGGACTGTGATTGACCTGACTGATATCCCTTAATGTTGCTTAGATATCGGGACCCGATAGCCATTGACTACAAGAGAAACGTTTATTGAGAGCGTGAGCTAAATCGAGTTGTAGAAGTCGCAGACGAGATCAACTCTGGAATGGTTAATTTATCCCACAGTTTGCAGGACTCGCCATGCTAACGCATTTCAACTATATGATACACTGAAGCATTTTCCTCCTGAGCGACAATGAAAGTAGAGTGTATCCATATGACAAATGTTTCATAAAAGTCCGAGAATATGACGGCAAAAGGATACCAGAGGTTATGGATAACTACCGGTAGATTTAGGAAAGTAACATTAGTAAAGGGGATTATGGGCAAATGTAAGGCTAGTCTACAACACTTCTCTCTGGAACTGAGAATCACTTCGATTCTGTTTTTGTAAACTCTTCGGTACTTGGAAGATTTCACAACGGGGTTGCGAGAAATCTACAGAGAATACACATTCTTAGTACAAGCTGGGAGAGTGAGTATATTGGAAGAGGATCAATAAGTATGCAGGCCAAGTAATCTCGCTGCGAGCTGATGGCATTCTCTAGATATACGTCTTGAGGCTCACGAATTCTACGTATGATTTCTCGTTTATGAGGTTGGAGGAACTCATTCACCTCAAATACATATTCTCATCAACCCGTAAAGTCATGGAAATGTAGGCTATGAAGTTGTTGGTCGATTTGTCATTACTACTTGACGCAATGGAGACTGTATCACGCATTCTACCAACAATTCCATGTCCGGAAAATGTGGCATATAGATGGACCCTACTAGAGAGTCAGTTCTTGTAATATAAGATAATACTACACATCTGCTGGTAAAAGTTGATGCCACTCTACCTTTACAACTTCCCCATTGCGCCACATTTCCCACCTCGGCCACGTCCGACTTCAACCGGCACTTGCACCTCCGGGCCGGCCCCGCCCACCAGCACCCCCGAAGATCTGCGCCGGGCCACTGCTCGATGGCTCGCTCCAATCTCGGCTCTTTCGACACTACAGACGCTCGCAAAGATACACAAAGGAAGCAGTATCACGGAATACGAGAGCGCACAAGCGAGAGAGAGAGAGAAGAGCCGAACAAGAGGGAGGCCGTCCACTCGCTTTGCTTACCACATTAAATGCAATGTCGGTCGTCAATCATGGCCTAGATACGGGTAGGCGCAGGACAATCGCCCAGCATCACCTTTGCAGCTGGGCGGACAAAAAGGGGGGGCCCTGTCTGGCTGGCCGCAGCAGTGTAGCGGCATGGAGCGACAGAACGAACATGTGCTGCGCCAGGCTGAGGCCAATATATGCAGCGAGCCGTGCGGCATATGCGTCCCAAGTTGGAGAGGGCTCGTTCTAAGCAAATCTGGCATCTGTGCAACATCGGTATCTCCAGGTTACATTTGCCAGTCGAATGCGGGTGAGGGGGAAGAGGAGGAGGGGGGGGGGGGCATATGATAATACACCGTGCTTCTTCTCCC
>MDJU01000175.1:0-55267 GCA_001721665.1 Trichoderma pleuroti
CCCCCCCCTCCACTCCATGAGCCTCTCACGCCCCCTCCGGATCACTACAAGGTTCTCGGTGTCGCAAAGGATGCGCAAGTAGCGGAAATTCGTCTGGCCTATCGCAAGCTCGTCCTCAAGTGCCACCCCGACAAGGTGCAAGACCCTGCTCTCAAGGCGCAGAAGCAGGAGGAATTCCAAAAGGTCCAGCAGGCCTACGAGCTGCTGACGGACGAGGACGAGCGCCGAAAGTACGACGACCAGGTGAAGCTGGCCGAGCTCAAGGAGCAGCTGCGCAAGACCAATGTTGGCGGCACCCCGCGATCCAATTCAAAGTATGCCGAGTATGAAATTCGCACTGCCGAGCCTCGCGCCTCGTCTTACAAGCCGTCCACCAACGTCCCCCCGCCCGCCGCCAAGGGGTACACGTATCCGCGATCCTATGAAGACGACGTGACCTTTAGCCCTCGAGTATACCAGACGGGCTCGTCTCGCACCACAAGGCGGGAAACCACCTACGTCGACAGCCGCGCCAAGCGCGAGAGCGAGCGAGATCGCGAAGCCAGGGAAAAGGAAAAGGACCGAAGAACGCCGAAAGAAGGCCGAAAAGGAAGACGCTGCTCGTCGCGAAAAAGAGGCCAAGGAGGCCAAGGAGGCCAAAGACGCCCGCCGGGAAAAGAGGGCAAAGGAGAAGCAGCGCGACAAGGACATCAAGCGCGAGTCTGAAGACAAGAAGAAGCACAGCAAGCCTTCGCCCTACGTCGTGGATGATTACAGCGACGATGCTCATGCTCCCGCCCCCGCCCCCTAAATCCTGACAAGAAGAAGTCGTCGAGCAAAAAGTACGACGAGAAGCGCGATCGCTCCTCTCAGCGCGAAGACATTCACATCGTGTCTCCCCAGCCCCCAGCCGTCCGTTCCTTTCCCGACTATGTGACCAGCAAGTACATGGAGCAGCCCCCGCGAACTGTGCCGGCTGCCCCAGAACCGTCGTCTTCCTGGGAAGACACCCATAGCAAGCTCAAGGATGCCGCCTCTTATATCGAGGCGGCTCGAGCCAAGGAGGGTGCCGCTGGCCCTGGTGGCCTGAAGCGATCCATGACTTATGCGCCGCGCATGAACCAGCCTCCCGCCGCTCCCACCCCGCCGCCCGCTCCCAACCAGACGTCTCCGTTTGCTACCCCCGATCGACGATGATGTTCGTCGCTCAGCGGCGCGACCTCGCCGTGGTTCCACGGAGAGCAACCGCCCCAGAGACCGGTATAGCAAGTCGTCGAGGGAGCCCCTCACCGAGCCCCGTCGTCATGAGCGCCTCTCCCAACAGCCGCCATGCCGCCCACCCTGCCATGTCCGGCTCCCCCCCCTCACCTGTCCAGGACACACACCATGCCTGCCGATGCGGCAAGCTACCCACGAGCCGTGCCCATCACACGCTCCCAAACCTACAACTACGGAGAGGCAACAGCCGACCCTCGCGGCCGCAACCGTACGCGCTACCAGTCGCAAATCGACGAAGAAGACGTCGATTCAGACGACGTCCGTGAGCAACGTGCCAGAGACCGCAGGCACCGCGGCAGCAGGAGGGAGCAGTCCGTCGATCAAGGATACAACGAGACGTCTCGATACCCCTCTGGATACGAGAGCAGCCGACAGGCGTCGTACGGCCGCCGCGCTGCTGACCCGGAACCGGAGCGATATGCCTACTACTCCTCCGGCCACAACGATGCCCGGCCTTCAATGCCAGTCCGCGACAGCAGCTATTCCGCCTCTGCAGGCGCTGCTCACTTTGCCAAGGTCAAGACGTCCAAGGCTTACGGATACGACGACGTCCAGTACACCCCCTACCACCACAGCCAGAAGCCACGTGAAGAATATACTTATGCATGACGGCGTTGGACTTCCATTCTTATACTTCATTTCATATTTCTTTTACTGTTCCTCCCCGTGTTCGACCTCGTCTCGGTTTTGGCTGAGCGATATCTTGTTGACAACAACAAAACGCAACCGCAGGGGTCCTGGTACTTTTCCGAGTACTTTGTCGATTTCTATTAACAGAATTGTTTACATGCACCATTTTCCTTTTTCTTTTTTTTTTGCAATCTATGCCAGAAATCACCTTTCGTTTTACTCATTGTTTCTATTCCTGGTTTCACTATACGACGAGATGAGACGACCTATCTTACGACTACCACAATTACGCGGAGTGCACTGGTGTGCTTCCATGATACGGGATGATGGCCTTCCCCCCCCCCCTTTTTTCCCCTTATTTACAAGCGTGTATGCCGGATATTGGCAACCAATTTGTTTATTTCCCCCCCCCTTTGGAGACTCCATATTTGGAAGAAATGACGTTTTTATATTTCCCACAATTATCGAGATTGGATGCTCGAGGATACTGAAAGTGAAGCTTCACTCTTTGTACCTTGGCGTGGAGAGGGAGATTTTTGTTTGATCTGCATGCGCACATGAAGCTGGGGACCCAGTCCCTTGGCGTGTGCCACAAGGCGTTTTCTGGAGGACTACACTGTTATGACCAAGCCCAGGGATACCATTCGCTCTTTTATAGACATGGGCACGATTTCGGAGGAGAGATTGATTGAATAGCGGCGGCGGAGAGAGCAGAGCTACCAAAGCATTTGGATAGAGCCGCGGCGAACTGCGCGCAGGGACGCGGCATGACTTATGAACTTTGCTGTTGATGTTTCTACGTCATTTTTTTTTTACTGGCCAAGGATGTTTGTGTTTATTTTTTTTCCTTTTTGAATGGAGACACAATATTTAGCTATAGCAATCTGCAAACATGGGCAGAAATTTGAATATGAATATGAACATAAGAATGGAACAAACCGGTCTCTCCTTTGGTTCGAGTTGTGTGTGTGTGATTGTCCAGGTAAGATGCCACGTTACCCCTCACGCATCACAAGATTGTGCTGCAGCGGCACTTGTTGTGGCGAGGGTGTCACGTTTTGGGCTGGTAGAGTGAATACGACGGTGATGTTGAAGGTGGTGAGATTGTGACATAAGGGTGTTTGTACTCTCTGCATGTACGACTATCTCTACTGGGTATACGGCTTGTCTACTGACTTGGATAAGGAGGATGTATGATGTAGTGGTTGAGATGGGAGTTGGCTGCTTACTGTGTCCACTATGCTAATTCATTCATGATTACTCTTCTTTGCGTATGAAGTTTTGTGGCGTCAACTTTATTCGGGTTGATTGCGTGCGTGGTTCGATCGATCCGAGGAGATTGCCATTTTTGGTGACTTATAAGGGCGAGAGTGCTGGTGAGATGACTATAATTTGAAGGAGTTGTCTTCTTGTGGATTTGGATGGAGCTGAATGTTCCAACATGGCTGACTCGTGGGTATGAGGTATATTCTACTTTGGTTCTGTATGGGTGGCCATTTTGCGAGTGCTATTCCAACTGCCGTTGATGCATCCGAGGAAGACTATACAGCACCTCGAACGAAATGATTCCTCAACCTGGACCTTTGGTACATTTAGTTGGAAGAAGATACATGTGAGCCTCCTCATATCAGGCTGGTCAACATTATACCCAGATGGATAGGCAGTAAGACGGATAGTAAGCTCTTACACAATCCTATAGGCCTACCATCTTTGCTCCCCCCTCGTCCAAGCATCACCACCATGACAAACCACCTCACTTGATAAGCAATGCGCTGCCTTCTCAGCAACGCAACCGACCTCGTTTGCGAAATCAAGGATACACCCAACAATGGCTGCCATGGGGGCGTCCCCGAAACACATTCCATGTATGATGTATGTACCCAACACCTCCGCTTTTTGGCGACTTATATCCGGGCCTCTCGAGGTGGGGTCGCCGTGCAAAGCTCGCACGCGCAGGATTTCTAAGCAACTGAGGGCAGCGAATCTGGGTTCGGGTCAACTTGGGGGCCCAGTGGGCAAAGGCATCTGTCCGTCTTATTGCGAGGATATTACCTCATTGCTGGGTTAGTCAGAGTTGGGCTGGGTCTAACAAATAAAGAAATACATCCGTGGAGTATAGACTGGGACTATATAACCACCTGCGTATAGCCGCCATCCGCCGAGGCAGCTTCATCTCGACTCTCTGCAAAAGTACATGTCTGCTCGCATATCACTGCTAGGACGGCAATTATTCAACAACATGGGCATCCCTACTGACATTACGCTCTACACGGCTGCCACGCCCAATGGCATCAAGGCTTCCATCCTGCTTGAGGAGCTGGGCCTGGAGTACAAGGTGAGACATGCATGCATGCTACAGAGCACGGTGTTGCGCCTTGATCGTGGTTAACTCTTGTCTTCTACTCTACAGGTCCACGCCATCGACATGGCCGCCAATGAGCAAAAGGAGGACTGGTTCCTGGAAATCAACCCCAATGGCCGCATCCCCGCCCTCATGGACAAGTGGACCGACGGCTCGCTGATCCGCGTCTTTGAGAGCGGCGCCATTCTGCAGTACCTCGTGGACCGCTATGACAAGGACCACAAGGTGTCGTACCCCAAGGATTCCAAGGAGACCTGGGAGGTGAACAGCTGGGTGAGTTTTCTTTCCTGGCTTTTGGGATGTTGTGGGACTGACTGTTGCAATGTAGCTGCACTTCCAGATGGGTGGCCTTGGGCCTATGCAGGGACAGGCGAACCACTTTAACCGTGAGTTTCGTAACGACATGGGCGTCGTTGACGAGTTGTTGCTTACAAGGCGAGTGCAGGATATGCCCCTGAGAAGATCCAGTATGGCATCGACCGCTACACCAACGAGACGCGCCGTCTTTACTCCGTCTTGAACGGCCAGCTGGCCAAGTCCACCTCTGGCTTCCTCGTCGGCGACCGCGTCACCATTGCCGACATTGCCTCTTGGGGATGGGTTGCTTCTCACGGTAAGTTGCTTCACCATCTTCCACTCGATCTACCCTCCTTTCCAGTTTCATTGGCGCTAATTGGAGATGAATGTATACAGCCTGGGCTGGCGTCTCGCTGGACGAGTTCCCTGCCCTGGACAAGTGGCTGCACACGCTCCTCGAGCGCCCCGGCTTCGAAAAGGGTCGACATGTGCCCAAGCCGCACACTGCGTTTGATTTGGTAAAGTTGAGCCCGGAGGAGATGGACAAGAAGGCGGAGGCGACGAGGAACTGGGTGCAGAGCGGGATGCAGGCCGATGCGAAGAAATGACGTGTTTCTGAGATACCAACTATGAGATGATGCAATGAATGGGAATTTGTGTTTTATTATTCGAGTCATTGTTTTGATGATGTGAAGCGGTGTGGAGTGTTGGGGATGAGAGGGTTTGCATGAGGTCTGGTGTGAGACATGCAGTCTTTGGACAGAATGATTCAGTTTGATGATGACGGCAAAGTACATGTATGGTGTACTTGACGAAGAGTTTTCATCTGTTTCGTTACGCAGTGCGAATAGCACATTTAATTAAGGATATGACTGAACACTGTATTCAAGGGGGTTGCAATGCCCATCATTGCGTGCTCAACAGCCACACATCATCGTGCATACGAGTAAACGAACTTGCACACCAAAACCAGCCAAACACGACGACATCCGAATCAGCGGCCCATCGGCTCTGACTCACTTGCCGATCTCCAAACCATCTCAATCCATCTTAATTTTTTTTTCACTCTTTCCTCTTGTGAACCCCAGCTAGTGAGCGTGAGCCGAATCGGAAAATGGCTGCAGGGGGGTGCCGCATCACGAAGCCGCCGAGGCGATGGTGCAATGCGCTTGGGGCGGGCATTCTGTCGAATCACGGGGGGTGGATGCACGGCATGAGATCCGTTGTCGGGGGGGTTGGTGGATGGCAATTATGTGATTTGAGGTTGCGACTTGGTTATATATCGTTGCCCGTAAGAATAAAAAAAATCTCTGCAATTCTTTCTCTTTCATCTCCTTGACAGTATTGTGAAGAGACTACCAGCACTCAACTCGTCCACGACAGACAGAATTTGCCCACTCCACCATGGCTTCAACTCGGATATTCACACCGCCGCCTATATCAAAGTCTCCCTCAACCTCACAAACTTCTGATAGCAGCACGCAGCCTCACGTCGACGACGTCGAAAGCCAGCGTCCAGCACAACAAGACACGCCTCTCCTCTCTGCCCCCGATGAATCCTGGTCTCCCCCCGCGGGCTTCGTCTCCATCCAGCTGGCCATCATGACAAACGTCTTCCTCTACGGCTTCGACAGCACAATCACCGCCGCCACCTACGCCGTCATCAGCTCCGAGTTCGATGCCGCCAACAGCGCCTCCTGGCTGACCACGTCCTACCTCGTCACCTCTGCTGCGTTCCAGCCGCTGTACGGGCGAGTGTCTGACATTTTCGGCCGCCGGGCTTGCTTCTTCGTGGCCACGACCTTTTTTGCGCTCGGCTGTCTTGGCTGTGGCGTCGCGGAAAGCATGTTGGCGCTGAATTGTATGAGAGCCGTGACGGGGATTGGAGGAGCGGGACTCATGACGATGGGTGAGGCGGAAAAATCAACTTTGCTGCTTTTACAACGTCTTACATGCTGCTGACTGACGTTTATGGTAGCTACGATTATCAACTCGGACATGATACCGTTCAAGAAGAGAGGCATGTATCAGGCTATGCAGAATGGAATCGTGGGAATGGGTGCCATCTGCGGCGCTTCGTTTGGCGGCACGATTGCCGACTTGGTTGGTTGGCGCTGGTGTTTTCTCCTCCAGATTCCCTTTTCCATCTTTGCGTTTGCTGCAGGATACTTTGTCCTCAAGAACCAGCATCGTGGGATTGTCTCTGAAGGCGGACTTGGGGCTCTATGGAAACGAGTCGACTTTTCTGGCGCTCTTCTTCTTGTGGCGGCCGTTTCGACCCAGCTCTTGGGCATGAGTCTGGGTGGAAACGAGCTGCCTTGGGGAAGTCCCTGGGTGATTGGATCGCTTTTGACCAGTGTTGTGTTGTTTGCTATTTTTATCCGCATCGAGGGGAAGACGACAGCCTTGCCGATTATTCCGCTGAGGATGCTTCAGGGAGCAATGCCCATCGCCACGCAAATTGCCAACATTTGCGCCGGCATGTCGACATACGGGGTTCGTCTATTATACGGATGATCGCCCGAGACTAAAATCCTTGCTGACATGCTAACGCCATTAGTATCTCTTCATGCTTCCGCTCTTCTTCCAAGCCGTCCTTCAAGACTCAGCCACCAAAGCCGGCGCTCGTCTGGCCATCCCCTCGCTGGCCATGCCCTTGGGTGGCTTGATTGCCGGCACAGTCATGTCTCGCTGGGGGAAGCTGATTCCGCTCATGCGCACGGGGCTCGTCCTCATGACAATCGGCCAGGCTTTGGTCTCGTCTTGGGCGTTTTCGGATGCCTCGTGGAAGTATGTCTTGTACATCTTTCCTTCTCACTTGGGAACAGGAATCGTGTACCCGGCGACTCTCTTTATCTCGATTGCTCCCACGCTCATTCAGGTATGTGCTTATATGCCTTCTTGATACAACCGAGACACCTTTAATCACATATGTCTGCAGACCACGCCGTGTCTGCTTCGACGACCTATCTCGTTCGATCTTTGGGAACTGTTTGGGGCGTGTCCATCACTTCCGCCATTGTACAGAATACGCTCAGTGTACGCTTACCACAGGTATTGAGCGAGGTACCAGATAAATGGAGAGTACGCCCCTTTTCCTTGGTCATTCTAAAAGTTCATAACTCGTAGGGAAATCGGCAACTGACGTAGATTTCGGCTTAGATTATCGACGAGATCCGGCACTCGGTCGAAGCCCTGCGGACGCTTCCGCCTGATATCCAGCTCAGTTCCCGGCTGGTGTATTACGATGGACTGAGGCTCGCCTTTGGAGCAACGACTCTGGTGGCTGCTATTGGGGTGTGTGCTGCCTTTATTGCGAACCCAGCTAACCTGCGAAAGACGCACGAGTAGTCGTTGCGGGAATCATATCTCTCTAGCTAGCCATGGTATGCAGAAAGTATGGACGTAGTACTCAGGGTACAGCACTAGGGCATAGTTGCTTGTATATACCATCCATTACGTATAGCTTCATCTCTTGGTTGTCTTCCATTGGAAAGAAATAGCAGTGCTATTTCACCCCCCCCCCCCCCTGGCTTGCTTGACACTATCACTATATGAAAAATCACCTCGACTTTCCCGACGCCTCTTCCGGGTGTCTCCCCGTTTCGTGCTCATCTCTAACTTGCTATCAACTACCTGCAACAACGGCTCGGCAACATACTGGGGGAGACCTTCCGATATTGCCAATGACAGCCTTTGCAAGTCTTCCTCCTCGCCGGAACAGTGCACAATAAGCTTCTCAGTCACAGATGAGAGGAACTTGGCTCGTCCTGGATCAGCTGCCAATTTCGACATGAGACCCTTTAGTTCGGTACAATAAGAAGTCAGCACCGGGTCTTCTGGGCACGCTCTCGCAAGATTTCCAAACGCAGCCAATGCATCTGGGTCAATGGTTTCGTTATGTGGAACACCGAGACTGGCGCCGGCCCTAAAGAAGGCATCCAGCGTTCTAAGATAGCCGTCGAAACACTCTTCGCCGAGGAATCGCGACGTAGCTATCTTCAAGAAGTGCGAAAAGACTGTGTGCGCCCCTGGCCGGTCTAGGAGGGCTTTGTTGGGATCTGCACCGTAGGACATCAAAAGGTCGAAGAGAGCATTGTCCAGGGAATCGTTCCATCGCAGAGCGGGAAACATGAGGGGTCCTGATAGCATGTTGAAGACAGACATGGTACCACGAGCAAACAGTACCCAAGGCGATGCCGCCTCCTCGAGGTATGGGCCTCTAACACGAGGTAACACGTTTGGATCCTCTCCGCGCTGGAGGAGGACGTCGAGGGTCCTGGCCACGGGGGCCGGGCTCTCGCCACTGTTGAGCGACATGGGAGTGAGCGCGGCAAATAGTGGTGATTCGTCAAAGATGTTGAAAAATCCAGGCTGCTCGCGAATTCTCTTTTCGATGTAGGATGTCAGGTTGTGCTTGAGTAGCTCCTCGCGGAAAGGTAAACCGGGGTGACAGGCCTCAGAATTGACTCCCCGGATGGTGACGTGCCCTGCGCGCACCATGGCTTCAATGGCTACTTCATACTTATCCAGCAATGCCGTCGTTCGTTGGTAATGCTGAGAAGCAAACTGGTCCGCTTTCAGTGCCTCCGATGCGTAAAACAGGGCTTGGTTGAGATGCGAGATGAACGGTGCGCTGTTGAATCCCTTCCCATGCCTCATGATCCCAGCGACGAGTGAGGTGTCATGGCATGTAGTTTTGAGGAAGCCGAGGTATGCAGTGGCAATGGACACAAACCCATTATGGTCGTCTGGGAGCTTGCCGCGCAAGTACTCTTCCAAGTCTTTAGTCAAGACAAAGTCCTTGACTGTCCTATGGAGAAACTCAACTCGAAGATTTACAAGCTTGAGTAGGCCTTTCGTCTTGTCATTTATGCTGCGAGTCGTCTGCTCTCTCTGCCTCGAAATTTGTTCCAGTGGTCTAGATCCTATCGGGCATCGATAAGCATAATCGTATTCTTCAAACTCCCTTTCCAATTGCCAATAGAGGTCAATATGAAGAGGTTCTAATGCGTGAGCAGCTGCCTGTAGAATGCCCGCCATCTTGGCATAGTCAACTGGGTCCACGCTTTCCAACATGTGCTTGAACAACTGCTCCAGATCAGTCGGTAGCCCACTCAGACGGCGACTCAAATCTGTAATTCTGTCGCCGTTGGATAACCCTTCTCGTAGTGATCGTGTCACGAAGAAAGCCCAGAGAAACACCCCGTCGGCCTGGGCCACGATCTGTTCTATAAGACCAGACTTCTCCGAGGCTGCCGTTTCAGACTCTATCATAGCCCATTTTGGATGCTCCCGAAGCTGGTTACCCACAAATTCTCGAATGTCGTTTCGAGTCAATTCGTGAATGTCTAGTCTCTCTTTGCCTTTGCTACCGAAGCTTCTTTCAAATACAGCCCACGGACGGCTGGACAAACACATCTTGATATGGGGAGAATTCGCCATATCGCAGAGGACCTTGCAGAGTTCGGCATGATCGCTGTCGTACTCATCGAGCCCATCGATGAAGAAGCATATTTTCAGCGGCATATTGTCTGCTGAAGCCAATGCTCGAAGCGCAGCCGTAAGCTCGGAAACAGACCATGGTTCTGCGGCAGTCTGCCAGCGTCCAGCCTTGGCAGCTTCCCAACGACTGGGACAGATCAGCGGCACAACTGAGGGATGTTTGTGGCAGACATCGAAGAGCAGAGACTGGAGCAGTCCCTGCCACGATTTTTGGATCGGTGTTCCCGCAATCCAAAAGAAATGCACTGCTACAGCGAGCGTGTCTGCGGAGCCCGCCCATTGCGTAAGCAACTCCTTTGTCTGAGAGTGTTTTGCGATAAACTTCATGAAGGTAGATTTCCCAGACCCCGGCTTGCCTGAAACCCAGAAGATGCCGCTTCCAGAGCTAAACCACTTGGAAAGCCGCGAATCAAAGGCCCACTGGAATGTGTTCTTGTGTGCCTGCGGAACAGAATCGTGGCGGACCGGTCGACTGGAGTAGTTTAGACTGGCAACGAAATTGTCTGCAAACATGTTGTCCTCGGCTTCGATTAAGCTAGTCAATCGATCGCTGAATAGTCTGATATCGGTATCGGTAAAGGCCACAGGGCTCCCCCTATCCGGATCCACTGACCGCCTCTGAACCTCTAGTCGGAGATTCTCTACATCTTGAGAAATCGAGTTAATTCGAGACTCCTGTTCCGGTCTAAACTGTTATTTGACATTTTCCAACGATTCAATGGTCTTGTTGAGGTCAGAGATCCGAAAGCTAACATTGTGTGTCAATTCAGACTATAGAGAGTACCTCAGGACCGCGTTGCTCACCAAAGAATAGAACTAGCATGACGTGTTACGACGTGAGAAAGCTGCTTTATGTTCTCCAGGCTGAATCTGCCTCCCAGCTTGGAATCAACGTAGGCTGTAGCGTCCGTCCTCCGTGACGGAAGCCTATTGCCTGGAACATCTTTGGGTGTGTTTCCGATAGTCTCGAGGAGCACCTCGGAGTCTTCTAGAGAAGAAGATGCCAGTTCTAACAGAGCCAGCTCATCCTTTAGCGGCGGCGATGGGCTCGCCAGTAGTCGCCGTTGCAGTGAAGCCTGCTTGTTGGAGAGTGCCAACCTCAGTTTTTTGTAGTCTTCGAGTGCGGAGTTTTCGTCCTTTTCCTCCATCGTCGACGAGATTTTGGGTGCATCGGAGGCTGAGAATAGTTGTAGACCGAACTCTGTGAGAGTGAGGATGTCGCTCGCGACACCAAGCGCCGTGATGGCATCCATGAATGACTAGTACGTAGAGTCGGGATCGATAGGACGCGGGAATTTTAACCCTCAAAGGGGAAGTCTCAACAAGCGGCACTGGAGTTTAGATTGTGGCTCACTATGTCGGGCCGACGAACAGGGTGTCGTGGTTGGTTATAAGGCATCGTGTCCCAAAACATTTTCCACTCGGTAAATCAACATACACATCTCAAGGGTGGATTCAACTGATAGAACTACCGCTTATATTTAATATATTCTCAGTCGTCGTGAACAGTAAACAATGCACATGCCTGGTGATGACAAGGGTAGTTTTGCTGGGGGGAAATGCATCTTTTCTAGAACAAGTGTGCTGAAGCCCACATTTACCATCTCCTAGCTCACGCTTTTACGATGGAGATGCATTCCCCACGGCTAGCTATCCGTAAATAGGTACTAGGTACAGGTAGTTTGGGAATCACGACGACCTTTAGCCGCTCCAGAGTCCGGCTTTTCCCTTCTTCTACCTAATTAGTAGACAACCCTCTTTATAGAATTTTGCTTTCGTACATGTATATTACGAATTGCCAAAATACACCACGAAATACCCAAATTTTGGTCGACCAACTGCTTGATATCAGAACACAGGGAACAGCGCCAATGTGGTAATCCGGACACTTTGGGTAATCATGACAAAATTACTATGCGTGAAAGGAGATTATAGAGATAAAGTTGTAACAAATTTCGGTGTTCTCTACGTCAAAGATCAGTTCTCGAATCTAAGAAGGGTTTATGCCATACTGTATGCCAATGCTTGATCTACAACGCGATCATTGCTGGCAGTGCTTCTGAAGATTTGTGGGCACATCTTTTACACCAAATCTATACTTGCTAGGCATAACAGGTGGGTTGCAACTGGATTGTGTCTGACTATCCGCTTGATTTGCTAAAGTAGGAGCCTGATTTCTAGTTGCCCTGGATAGAGTTTATAATTGAATCCTTGCGGCAGGCGCCATGCGTATTGTCACGACCCAACCATAGGTGCGTAAACAGGTAAAGACAGAAATGGAGGCTATTCGACGTAGGTAGGCACACAAAATTCAGTCATTACTGAGCTTTCCAGAACAGTAGAAAGCCCACTTGGGGTGTAAAACAATGCAATGAACGTGTTGTTTTCTCACCACTGGCGTGACACATTGTCAATCCTGATCTCTCTTACTCCGTACATGGATCGTATCGGCTATTCCCTATGTGACATTGGTCGCGCTAATGAGGTTCCCTACCTACTATACCTATTGCCCCTTGCGCTACTGCGGAGCTTCAAGAGTGCTGCACTATCAATTTCCTTCTCCGTCAGCTCATAGCCGGATTTAAATACACTCCATACTTTTACGGCTCCAGGTCTTTAGCATCAATATGTTAGACAAGACAAGGCAGTCGCATATCCTAATATTTGTTACTCACCAAGGCTTGGATGAGCTAAGCTTCATCCACTGAAAGGCGTCCAGAATGGCCTTTTTCCTCCGTGGGGTGCTTCTCGGCGCTGCTTTAAACATAATGCCTAAAGTAATTAAACGTGGGCGGTTTGACGCCTACTTGATAGATGGGGCAACTCAACTGCCGAGAATTCCGCAGAGAGTTGACGAATATCTTTGAGATGTCAGGTTGGACCAAAGACATGGTGTCTGTCTGTTTATTGGCGGAGATGAGCCGCAGCACAGCTAAACAGGTGGACACCCCGGTGCGAGCTTGATTTATTTGCCAGCTGGAGGCATAATTGAAACTACTTATTATGCGGTAATGTACACTATAACTGCTTGGGTTAGGTCGTTAAGGAGTGTCGCTATCGTAGCCTCTGCTGAACTGCTCCAGCTGCAGGTGCTGATGCTCAATCTGGTGAGCGACGGATCAGCCATCGTGCCCAATGTGGCCCAATAAGTGTTTTTTTTTTTAGCCATCTCCATGCATGCAACATGCATGTGGGTACATGGTATGCTCCTATGCATGGCCGCAGTGCGAGTATACTCGCGACCTGCGCTTGGAGGTGAAGCCCGGAGATGCTCTATCGCGACATCTATGTCTGTCTGTCCGTCCGTCTGTCCGTCTCGTCTCTATTCCCTCTTCTCGATACCTTGGGCCGTGGTAAATAAAAGGTACAAGTAGCAGCAGCTGGCAAGGGCGAATAGCAGCCTCCATATAGAAAAGATGCGTTCACCTTTAATCTGCCCGGTGTGGGGCTCGGCTGTGTAGGAAACATAGTCCTTCTCCGTAATGCTGCAGCTGCAGCTGTAGAGGGATGGAGAGTACTTGATGGAGACAATGGCAAACCTGGCCAATGGCCAGTCTGTGACAATATCATGTACCTAGGTACCCCGACTCCTGCATCGCCTTTTGCGTACAGGAGGGAGCTTAATGGTGCTGATCAACTCCCTCCTCCGTCAGCTCAATCATCACAACATCCACACAACCCCTTCACTAGTTTGGAGGAGATTCAACTTCTAGTCTTTGGAACATTTATGATCAAAACATTATTTAATATAATGATGGATGCTGTACGAGGGACAGCCAGCATTCTTCACCTCTTGCAGCAATTCTTCAGCCATATCCAGCAGGTGCGCAGGTTCGAAACCGAATTCAGAATCTATGAGCTTCATCTTCAAATGCACCTCTCCCGCTGCGCTACCATTTCAAGAATCATCCACGATACGAACCGCGTCGAGAATTTTTTATACATGAATGCAGTTGAAGACACAAATAGCGTATCGCAAGCCCGAGAACCAACAGCAGCGGAGATGCTATCTGCTATTCAAGACGCCCTCCGCATAGCTCAACGTGAAGCTGCCCAGATCAGGGCTGATTGCAGCACACAGGCTCCCATTACGGGATTTGTCGACAAGCGAAAAGCCCAAGCGACAAAAACAATTGGAGTGGTCAAATGGGCTTTCTACAAGAGGGACGACTGCAACAAGTTTATGGAAGAAATATCCTCCATAATTCTACATCTCGAGCACCAAGTTGACAGGGAAAGGCGCACACTTGAGTCGTGGTAACTTGCACTGCGAGGCGGACGACCGTGGCACATAGACGCCAATACCGACCGATTAGATAGCTTTTTGTCGCATAGCGTTGGATAGTCTATTCTTTATACTAAACAAGGAAACGAAAGGCATTATTTCGATTTTTACTTTTGCCCGAGCAGCTTCAAATTCTTGAATGCTCTCTTCTAGTTTCTCTCGCACACTGCTTGTGGTCTGGTCCGTCCTTACCTACAAAGCGGACAAGCCAGGCCACCCTCTCGTAAGGGTACATGTAAGGATGTATCTGGGGCGTATTAGTAGGCAACAGCTTGGTACACACTGAAGAATTCTCTACGTCGATGGTTTTTTGATATGATAGCATTGCATGGCTGGGTGAGCATTTTACGGTTATGCACCGCTTGAACAGCCATGACACGAGGATCAATTTGGAACATATGAGACAAGCACTCTAGATTTTTCTTAGCCTAGGACGCCAGTTGAGGAAGCGCATGATGCTAGGATCAACACGGTTAGCGTTCCTGCATCTTCAAGGAAGCAAAGGCTTGGCTGTCGTAACACACGGGCACGAATGTTCATGAGAAAGTTCGGTATATAGGCGGTACGAAGCCACAGGAAACATGAGGCTTTGTTAGCTAAACACCCCCAGAAACACCCCTGTCGGGATACTACAAGTGTTACCTACCCTCACATCTGTCTGTCATCGCGGGACGTGCAGCAATATATGCACCAATCGCGTGAGCAGCGAGCTTGGGAGGAGGACCATTTCCACCACCCTACCAGCCAATCCAACGCCGTCCTCCGCATGCAGAGCGTCTTCTTACACGCATGGTAGCGCAGCCAGAAGAGACGTATTGACTCCACGCCACTTGAGAAGCTCTGCTTTACAGAACTGCTGCCACAGCCATAACATCTATGCGGCTGCCCACTCCAATGCTTACATTACAGCACGGTACGGTACGGTACGGTACGGTACGGTACACGCACAAGCACAAGCACAAGCACAAGCACCTTGCCGACTTGCTTCTTCGTCCGTTTCGATTTGTCTTGTCCGCCTTGCCTCGCGCCCCACCAGCCAGCCCTCCCGCAATCCACGCGGTCCAGTGACGAGGGTTTGGGTCCGGTCCATGTACACACCTGCATCCCCAGAAGCGTCCGATGGTATCTGAATTGTTAGTTTGGTAGTGGTCATTAGTAGTAAATTGTCATACGTATCTAGAAAAACTCTAACCTGACAATTTCGATGCCTGTAGGGTGCATATCCCATCCACACCATCTCACCACACACGCGACTTGACCAATCGGTTTGTTCATTTTCATATTTGTATGTCAAACCCATAACGGCGGCTTTTCACCGCTCATTGGATGGGATCCAAAAAGCTGCAAGATGGAAAACACACTGCATATATGCACTGCACGAATACCGCAGAATTGCCCAAAATACGGCAGGTCTTTGGTGTACTTGTACGCGCCAAGGCAGCCTACCGCTTGCTCTACATGCTTTTGATGTCTGAAGTGGAGTAATTCTGGCCAATATAGAGTAGAGAGGTGCCAAAAAATATACTTGTTAGGTTTGAACTGCCATCCAGATTTAAAGTCAAAGGAATCTCCATGATAACTATAAGTGGATGCAGTATGATGTTTCGGCAAAGCGATATTCCGTGATGTGGACATGGCCAAGTACAATAGCTACCTTGGATAGACGTGGTAGATGCAAGTAGATCCAAATAGACCAGCCAACAGTCCGAGAAAAAGTGAGGGCAAAATAATTCAGAGACTTTGTTAAAAACTAGAACGTTGCTGCTTACATGCTCTGGCAGGTCATATTACCGTCTTAATAGATAGATTGATGAGCCCAAAGGAGGCAGGGCTTCCTGAGATACTGGCGGGGGACTACCTCATGGAGAGGGCTGGAATGATGTTGAATGGTGCCGTGTACCACCGATTATCACTGGCATCAACAGACGTATCCAACGTCAAATTAACAACACCGACAGCCCGCCTCCTGCAGCGCCTTTCAGATCTGCGTCAAGGGACGTCCGGGGAGGTACCTGAAGCAATGCCATCGGGCAATTTTTTCTCCTCTACAACAAATGTAGAGGAGTCTGATACTGAGGAGAGTGAGTTTGAATCAATGGAAATTGATGATACAGGCCTCCCCGACTATCAGAAACGACACGAGGCGAGAAAGGCGAGATCAAACCCAATTCCCGCTGCAGGGACAAAGCAAGTAGATCAAGTCGCGATGCATAATTCGCCAGGTGGCCTTCAATGGGATTTTTATCATACTCGACATGATGGAAGGACTGGTTTCCCGCGGGACAGAGTGAACTAGATTAGATATGTGTTTAGATTCACATACGACTATGCTGTGCAGTTCCACAAACCCTAGCGTCTCGGCTTTTTTCTGGGGTAATCAAGGTAGATGTAGTAGATATAGTCGGTTTAGCTATATTAAGTAGTTGTTCTATCAGGTAAGCCCAATAGCTCCAGATCATTAATTCATTACACATTAACACTACAGGGGCTTGCAGAGAGCACAAGAAAGGAGTGTGTTATTGTAGCAATGAACAATGCTATGAGTTGCCCCAAGAGACCTTTCGTATTAAGGGAAACTCTGGTTCATGCGTCTGGGACATGGAGCGACACCCCTTTGGTATTGCCGAAGTAGGGGAAGACCAAAATGGGTGGAACAACACCACACATCCTCAGTCATTAAAGTGCCTACTTACATATATCAAGTCTTGTGGCTTTAAAGCTGTTATGAATTAACTGGCTTAATCATTCAATGGAACTTTATAACTCACATGCATAGGTATACACTGGCCAAGTAAGATACTGATATTGGATACAAGTTAATCAACCACCCCAATGTAGCAGTCCATAAAACAGTTATTCGCTTATTTCGGCCAAGTAGCGGCCATTTGAAGACATCAATGTGCTGTCGAGACCCAACATTAACCCCATCTCACTCCATGATTCCCACTACCAACCTTGGCTCATCAAAATGCCGAAAAGTTTGAGTCTGCTTCAAAATCTCCTCCATGGTAGCCACCTCCTTCTGGATCGCAATACAGCCATCCGCACTAAGTATGTTTGGTGCAAAGAATCTTCAACCAGCGCGCTCTCTCTTTATAAAAAAAGGCTGTCCAACTTGCTCTGTGTCCCCCCCGTAAACCATGCGCTTGATTGAACAAAGAGGAGCCTGATGACATTTATATGACAGTTGAATCAATATCCGGTCCCTCAGCCGTTTGCTGCCACAGCTTTGGTCCGTAATACGTGTAAAATCAAGCGAAAAAAAAAAGAAGTTGGCCAAACACCCCAAGAGGGAAACCCCCACAATCGGCTCCATGGCTCGTTCGAGAGTGGTTGCGCTCGATGATCAAACTGAAGACAGCTGAAGAGTGGCTGGTGTTTAGGCAGTGAGCTCTGTGTTGGACTCTGTGTTGGACTTGCTGCAGCAATTAACGATACCGAACGATGGACTCTCGAATTTCGCACTCGACATCATTAATATTATGGGCTTGGAGGATCGATTTGCATTCTCGTGCAATAGCATATCCAGCACTCCATGATAGCTTCGTTGGCTTAACAGTGACCATAAGGATAACAGGGAAATCCTTGTTAAACCCATCATTGTATCCAATACCGACAAAGTCGACCGCAGTCCATTCGGCCGCGCTGACGGCTTGTATGATCTCCTTTTGTAGGGAAAATTCTGGGTTGGACCATACATATATTGCTGGATGGTCTCTGCTGCAAGGTACAAGTGCTTTGGGAATGATATTTTCGATGGCGATGGAAGAGGTCCAAAACAATGAAGGTAGTAGTCGTAATTCCCAAACATCGCTGCTTGTGCGTGCGACCAATCTCGGGCAATATGGAAGTCCGTAGTAGTAGAGAACACACTCTTCCTCAGTGGGAGGTGTCTCAAGTGTCAGTTGCATCGTGCTGGGAGTTGGAATCGTCGCTCAGTTGGATTAGCTGGGGCTGGCTGAGTGCGTGAGTGCTTGTTCGAATCAGAAGAAATGCTTCGGTGATACGCAGATGTTGGATGAAGTGAGATCTGTTGGAGAGTGTCTGGGATGCCCTGCCTTTGAAGGGATGCTCCATGAGCAAACACAAAGCTTAAGGTGTTGTAAAAGTGCGAGGAAAGTCACAGGCACGATATGGGCAACTACATACTTTGCCAGCGATGTCGATTGCTATTGACGATAATTCTCTAGCCGCCCAGTGAGATAATCCTTGAAAGAATGGCTACTAAAATATTGTAAACAACTCCATCTACCTGGATTTATGCCCGCCAATCTAAGGCTGTTGTATTTATCTAGAGCCAGTATAATAGAGTCTCTAGCATGCCTTTGGTAGGACCGGTCGCATTGGTCGCCGTGAGATGTATTTTCACCCAGTTGCCATCTCAAAACATGCCATGCTGTAATTTTATCTCCTTGGAACAGTTGATTGCGCTCATTCTATCAGATACTCGCTTTTCTTGCGCTGTAAGTTCAGGCATCACATTGGTTTAGAGCCACTGACCACCACGGGAGCTCGAGGTTGGTGGCGATGGAGAGAATAAAATGCACAGTTTGGCGTGATGTGTGGCGTGAGATACGACGAGTAATATAACTCATATATAATCTAGCAATCCCGTCTCATAAACGAAATTGAAAATCTTCATTGAATCAGATTCCCTTTTTTCATGCTATGCAATTAAAAACGCTGCGGCAGATTTAAGACCATTTCTTCCTTCGTTTCTCAGCTCCAAGCACTGGGCTAATCCAAACCCCACCAAAGCACCAAAAACCCGCATCTCCAAGACTTTTCGCCACTCCAACAACACAACTCAACTCAACTCACTCTCTGGCATCAACTGAGAAATCATCATGGCTTCTCAATCTCCTCTCCCCTCGTGGCTGCCCCCTCAGCTCACTCAATCCCCATCTCCAACACTCCACGCTCTAAGCACGTCTCTGCTGCCGCATCTCCTCAGCGCAATTTCTCAAATCGGCGCCACCCTCCGAATTTCGCACCACGTTTCCCTCGTCGGATCCGCAAACTCTTTTGGTGACGATCAACTCAACGTCGATGTCGCTTCGGAGAATCTCATGCGCGCTGCGCTTGCCAAGTGTCCGCTTGTGGTGAGAGCCAGCAGTGAGGAAGATCCCCAAGAGAAAGAGGTTCATCAAGGAGAAGCTTCCAGCGCTGTTTCCTCGGATGAAAGGTTTTCTGTGGCTTTTGATCCTCTCGATGGAAGTTCAATCATAGCTCCTAACTGGGCTGTGGGCACCATTGTGGGAATATGGAAAGGCGAGACGACGCTGGGGAAAAACCCGAGAGACCAGATTTGTTCCGTTTTGGGAGTTCATGGACCGCGTACAACTGTCATTGTGGCCATCAGGGAAGCAGATGCACCTCAAGGTTCTGCTTCTGCTGAGGGTGTCTGCTTTGAGTTGGGCCTGAGTGACAACGAAAAGATTGAGCTGCTTAACCCCAACATTAAACTCTCTTCGCCACCCTACAAAACCAGATACTTTGCTCCTGCAAACCTGCGTTTTGCGGCAGACTCATCAGAATACGCTACTCTTATATCGTCTTTTATCGCTAAAAAGTACACGCTTCGATATTGTGGCGGTCTTGTTCCGGATTTGGGCCACACTCTCACCAAAGGCCACGGCGTCTATGTCAATCCCGTGGAGTCAGCGAGTAAGGCTAAGCTGAGGAGGCTGTACGAGGTTCTTCCTATATCCTTGGTGGTGGAATGTGCTGGAGGAAGGGCTGTGGATGAAAATGGAAAGGATGTCTTGGCCAAGGAGGTGCAAGGATGTGATGAGAGAGGCGGCATCGTGTTTGGGAACACGGATGAGGTTGAAGAAGTGGTGAAAGTATTGATGGGATAATTTGGTTCCAAGAAGTGTCTTTTTCGCATGTAATCACAAGTAATAGAATGGGCATGATAGAATAGATAAAAGTCATCAATGGATTAAGTACTAGGCCTGATGCCATCATCTACTTTCCAGATCGCGACTCCTCTTCTCGGAGAATTCCACAACCGTTGGCAGGTTCAATCCGCACTCAACCCTGTATGCTCTGGGCGATTCCCGCTTTTCTAGATCAAAGTAAGCTCTCGTTACTCCTCTTTCATTCTTAACACAGTTTGACATGGATAACTCCGACGCCAACCTGACATCCAGACGACGAGACAAACACACAATGGGCCCCGAGTCACAGACCACCACGTGGACTTCGCCATTGAAGAGAAAAACAGCAGACCATCGCAAGACCTCAACTGATATAAACACACTACCACAGGGAGTCTAGGAGACTTCACGTGCCACACTATCAGATCCTAAGAAACACAGAACCCCATCCAGATCTTGCGACTTTACAATGGCTCAGTCGGGGCATTTCGGACGACCGCCACCTGAGGAGGAGGCACGGCTCTACTACTACGGGCTACTATCACGCCCCCGACTCATCGCTCGGTCAGGTACACGGGAGTGGGTAAATCCACAAATGCCAGAGCCAACGGCATTCCTGGGCACACAGAACATGTACCCAATAGTCCTCCAACCTGTTGGTAGGCACCCCCAACTACAGCAGCAGTGGAATGATGGATCCTCCTCCTTAAGGGGCCAGATTCTAGAGGCAGTTGGTGTGATAAACTGGACCTCTCTCGATATCTTACGAGTTGGATTGAATGGGGAGTATACACTCACGCTCATGATCGCGGTTCTTCCGGACTCACTGTCTTGGAGTGATGAGCATCCAATTGCATTACGGTGTAAAGGAATTTTGCAGGCTCATGGCATTCAGGAAGCGGAGTGTGAGATCCGAGAATCTGTTGTGAACTTTTGCACCAACGCGGTCCTTGAACTGGCGACAGACATTGAAGAGACATCAACAGCGGATAATGCCGTAGACGAAGCAGGCAGCTCCGAAAGCCCCGACACCTCTGACACGGGTATTCCTCCTGGTGGTATGAAGCCATCTGCTGAAGGCACCAACACATTATTCCAACTTTGACTTTCTTCAGGAGCAATATCAGCAGGGGATCTCTTTGCTGATTACCTGGTAGAGATGTCATTTCTCCATCTACTATGGCTATCTCCATCTACTATGGCTATCTCCATCTACTATGGCTATCTCCATCTACTATGGCTATCTCCATCTACTATGGCTATCTCCATCTACTATGTCTATCTCGGTCTACTACGTCTATCTCGGTCTACTACGTCTATCTTGGTCTACTACGTCTATCAGGCCGTCTCGGAACGAAGATTGCGACAATAGATAAACAACACATGGCTAGTACAAAAGGCTTGCATCTCCGTGTCAAGCCGTCCTTTTCCTCAGGAGAACATCGGCTACTAGCTCTGACCTGCAGACACATGGTCACTGACTCGAAAATAGAAGGTATACAAGAGTACGACACTTGGTTCGACTTTGATGTCAGTAGTTTACTATATTGATACCCCATATAGCACTGAAAAAGTAACCAGTGAGGAATGGCCGATAATACCAGCGGAGAAGGCCAACTTGCAGCCACAAGCAGCTCTCTCGACGAAAGGAGACTCTGGGCCATGCGTCTGGGATTTGCACCGACGCCCAGCTGGGATATCATCGTCGGGCTCAAGCATTAATGAACTGAACGATGTGACATACGCACAGCCGCTAGAGCGTCTGCTCAAGGATATTAGACCATGTGGCTTTGAGGTTTCCTTAGTATGAGATCTCCGTATGAGAAATAGTTTGATAAATAAAAACACAGATATGTTGGCTCCCAAGTTGGGGCTTTTCTGGATCAGCTGTTGGAAACGTTGCACCTATATCCGATGGCGGATCATAAAGACAAAACCCACGACAAACAGAAACTTTACAAAATCATTTCGAATTCGGGGTCGCGATCGTCGCCAGAGCTAGCGTACTGGTCGTATTTGCCCATCTTCTTGTCTCGGTTCATCTTGGCCAACCAGAGCAAATTGGCCAATACTCTATTATCACCGTCAGTCATGCTCCAAGATGTTCAGTGAATTCATAGAGGAAGAGTCACTTACGCAAACCACGCATAGCACAATAACCCCAGAATGATGGAGTGTCCCTTGAGATAGATGGGCCCGTCCTTGTTTGGGTATACGAATGCTGTTGAAGTAACTTCTGCGTTAGCCACTAGATTCCTCAAAGTAAGGGCCAGGACATTGGCATACTTGCAACAAACCCTCCGCAATTCGCCACGGCTAGCTGAAGAGCTGATGTTATAATGTCCAGCCGAATTGTTCGCGTTCCATACCAACACACATGGCACGGAGCTGTACATTCCCATAGCCATGAGACAAGTCATACCGAAGCGGACACTAGCAGACTAGACGTGAGCAATTGTTGCGTAGCCGGCGATTGAGATAGGCAGCATGATGAGCATAGGAAGGCCTCGTAGCTTGATGCGGTCGGAAATCAGGGCGACAAGGACTGTTTGGAATCACGGTCAGCAGGCCAAAGCCTCAGAGGTACAGCCAAATCCATGTACGTACCAGTTGTAGGAGTTGCTACCGCGTAGGGAATGACAGTCCACAACTGGACTTTGTTGGCGTTGGATGTAATCTTTAGATCGTTGACAATTGTGGGCAGCTTTACCCAGTTAGCACAAAACTTGCAGCTCTATACAGGTGAGTTGAAAATAGAAATCTTCTTACAAAAAGACCAAAAGAGTAGACACCCGAAAGGAGGGCAAAATACGTCGTGGATGTGAGCCAGATCTGGACATTGAAGAGGCCGCGGCGGACCTCTGACCACTTGAATGTCTCCTCAGCTTCAATCGCTGGACTAAACGGCATAATCATTAGTCTAGTTCCTTGGATCACATGTAAAAGGGAGTGGTATACTTGAAGCGTCCTCCGTTGTCGCTTGCTAGTCGCTCGGCGGCAAAGTCTCGCTCTTCTGTTGAGAGGAACCCGGCGCTCGCAACTCCATTTGGCAACGCGACAAATGCAATCAACCCAGAGACAACCGTCTAGTTATTTGTTAATAGTTAATAGCCATGTCGATACCAAGACAACGTCCAACTTACCAGCAAGCCCTCGATGATAAAGATCCATCTCCAACCCTCCAGCCCGCCTCCTTGGCCCATCGCCGACAATCCTCTGGCTAAAAGGCCCCCGAATGCCCCCGAAAGGCTCGCGCTAGTGTAAAAAATCCCTATTCGAAGGGCTAATTCGCCTCGAGTGTACATGCTGGACAAATACAGCACGATGCCCGGGAACAGACCGCCCTCGGCAATGCCCAGCAGCGCCCTCACGGCAGCGAAACTGCCAAATGAGCGCACGAACCCAAGGCACATGGTTATAATGCCCCACGCGACAGTCAGTGAGGGCAGCCAGATACGCGGAGAGACTTTCTTGAGGACGAGGTTACTTGGAAGCTCGCTGTGACGGGGTGAATCAGCATTGGTGTCTTTGGTGATTGGAGAGAGATGGCAGACCATGCAATGTATGTGACGTAAAATACGACCAGACCTTGTGAATACTACTTGTCTGTAATGCCCAGATCAACCTCGAGGCCAAGGATTTTGGCATTGCCAACGTTGGTCCTGTCGAGGAACGAGCATAGTAGCAGGAGGGCTAGAACAGGCATGACCCTGCGATATTGGTGAGCATTGATATAATTGCCAATGTGAAAAAGGAACACCATCAGCTGCAATGGTAGCAGCAGCTCCTGACTTCACAAAACACGCCCGAGAGCCTACCTCGTGTCTATCTTGAAAAGAACCCTTTTGGCCATGGCAGCTGTTCGCTGCGGATCCTGTCCGTACCCCTCCCCATGCTCAACCTCATTCTCTTCGTGTTTCTCATTTTCAAAGTCCATCTTATGATCCTGCGACGCCTTCATTGCGAAATACGTAGATGGCCAGAACCAGACCGCCAGGACTGTTGTCGAAGAATAGAAGAATTGGAATGGCGGGTGGAGAGCGTCGACCTTCCCCAGCTTACTCTTGCCTGCAGGGATTGATTACCCGCCCAATATTTGGCTGGGGGGTCAAGGGCGGAGTAACCATACCGAGATGAATGAGACATTGATGAGCTCGAATCATTTGGAGGCGGCAGTTCAGTCTCTCCGTAACCGAGCTCTGCAGTTATGCGGTCCTGCATTACCCCGCATTAACCCTGTCAGTCACGTACGGGATTAGAAAAAGGGAGGATTTTGTCTCGAGTGCCGTTTGTTGGGGAACCTTGTCGGTGTGGATGAATGGGAAGGGAGGATTTCATGCAGATCTGGGTCGAGTTTGTTCGGCTCAATTGGCTGTGCCTAGGCCAAGTCGAAGGCGGCCGGGATAGCGAGACAGTAGTTGGAGACGGACTCTGGAATCTTGGACCTTCATTCACTTGTGCGGTAACATGCAGTAGCGGTGAAGTGTGCAGTCAACCACACATGAGTGAATCAATCATGGATTGTCTATGGCTGTTCTCCGTTTGCTAGTTAATTTGCAATCACCCTGCAGACAACTAACAGCGGAGTTGCGTTCTTGATTGGGTTGTGGGTTGTGGGCTGTTGGCCTGCGTATAATGAAAAGTATTAAGTATAATTCATGGTGATGATGATGATGGATGTATTTTGAAAATATATAAATGATACATTTACAAAATACATTTAATAAAATAAAATAGCATGATAGGGACTTCGGACACGGCCGTTTGCACGGCGTCTCCACTGTCCAACCTCCGGGTGGTGGGTCCGGGTCATTAGTGCCGGACACATCAGACCCACAAGAATTTACCGCCCGGCAAAAAACGCGGGCGGTGACCCGAAAACTACTTCATCTCTCCTTCACTCTCCTTCTTCCTCTCCTCTCTTTCTTCTCTTTTCCTTCTCTATCCATCGATCCTGACCCTCATCGCGGCTGCTGTCTTCTTTGAAGACTTTGCGATTGAGATTTTCCCGCCTTCCAGCAGCTGATGACAGAGTCTGCTTTCGATCAAGTACTTGAGACACCGATATCGATTCAACAGCTGTTTAGAGACGCTGGTGCGAATTACGATCTATTCCATCGAAAATTTTTATGATTTTTGGTTGGCTTTGCTTTTGATCCAACCACTAACAAAGTCAGCAGCCCCAGTGCCAATTTATCTCATCGACGAGCCGACCTTGGGCCATGGCCGACAACAAACGACCAGCCTTTGCGCAAGGGGGTAGAAACGATGAGAAGCAAAGAAGACAAGACAAATCCCATGCTACTCATGGGCAAGCAGACCCATATCTAGCTCAGATCGAGGAGATTAATGTTCACACGGCTAGTTCCGACGACGAGGAATCATCAGATGCGTCGACCGAGGTGTCTGACGATGCAAATTCAAGGAGCATTACCAAGGAAGAGTGATTAGCCGGATACCCAGTGCCGAAAACGCAGCTTCCGGAAGGAATAACGATCAACGAAGACTTTCATCATCTGAAAACGGTGGCTTTGAGCCAAACAGACCTTGCGAGTGCGGTGAAGAAATGGCACGAAGGGGCACAAAAACCGTCCTCGATATGCTCGTTTGTTGAAATTTGAGACTTTGCAGAATAACAAAAAACTTATGGCGGGGTACCTCGGCTTCGATACCGTACCAGAGTTGCTACACTTTGTTGATTTCATAGGTACGTGCTTCTACCCAAGCCATTTTGCATCAGAAAATTGCTAGAAACGGTTGTTTGGATATTTAAACAAACAGCTATTCATTTTATGAGTTTTAGGTTGCCACTAACATGAATACAGTGCCTCAAACCATCCACCCTTTGATCGAGATATATTCTCGACATCAGGAGAAAAGCACCGCAAAACTCCCCATGGCGATGAGTCTCTAGAATAGATTCAATGACCTTGACAGAGATGGCCCGTGGCTGAAGCCGCTGCTGAACAACGGATCCAAAAAATGCATCATTCTAAGATGTGGGGGAACCACGGCGCTCATCACCAATCCAAAAGATGTCCAGCTCAAGGACATTGACGCTGTTTTGACATCGTTATGCGCGGCATATAAGCTCATGACGGCAAACCCCAAGAGATTCTGTCAGAAGTCATCGGGAAACAGCAAAGAGTCTACTTGGGACTTTCATCATGAAGACTGGTTACGCGCGTACGTCGCCATTGTTTTTACCAAGGCTCGTCGAAGCAAAACAACAGAAGTCCCGGAGCAAGGTCCAATGCGCTATGTGGGCGTTCGCGGGATAAGCGAAAAGTCAGAAACATATGGTTATGCGACACTTGATGTGGTTTCATCAGTCCAGACTTTGGAAGAAGGGCGCTCTTTCACCGCCGTAGAGATTGAGAAAGAGATGGCCTTGTTGGACCCCCGACACGACAAAGAAGCGATGCAGAAACTGGACCAGCGCGCCTCGAATGAACAGATTGCGCGCGCCATAGAATCCTTTGACAGCATCCGAAAGAAACCCCGGTCCACACGAGAGTCGCTTATTGAAAATGATGACGGGACCCTGGAGGATATTATTTCTGAAGAGGTTGTCAATGCCCTGAATGACATCGCCCCAGGTATCAATCTCCACAAAACTTTATCTGATCTACCAAAAGCACACCAGAGAAAGGAGATGAATGAAATGGAGCGCCAAGAGCTCATCAAATTGTTTCGAACAACATTACGTGTGTACAAGACATCATCGCCCCATCTGAACTTATCGCAAGGCAATCAGTATCAGTTGCAGACCATAGCCACAGCCGGCGATGTCACTGGCCTTGCCGATGAAAGCGGGACTATAGGCAGCGACAAAGATTTGGATGGTCAAATGGACTCGCTTCGTGCTATGCGGGAGCTGCTGGGCGAAAATATTCCTGGAAATCAGAACTTGGAGCAGATTTGTGAAGACCGAGGGATCGATCTCGGAACCTTGCAGGTAAACCCTCGCAATCCAAGTGTCACCGCAAAACCTCCGCAGATTCCAGGTTCGTTTCCCACTCTTCGCGCCTTTTGTATTACATTTCGCTAATAACCATTCTACAGATGCCCATAGACTTGCAGAGCTTCTCTCCAGCAACCTGCGTTCTGCCATGCTACTCAGTGAATGCGGCACCGGGAAAACCTTTGTAACCCTCTTGACTCTGAAATTTCTGCTCGACGAACGCATACATGCTCATCAAAATGGCACTCTCGACCTCTTGGACGGTGATCGCGTATTCAAACCGAACATCATCTTCGTGCCCTCCGCCACTCTCAATCAGTTTTTTTCCGAGGTCAATTCTGACTGGGTGGGCATTTTTGATATTTACTCTTTCTACTACACGCGCTCGAATTGCGAAAATTATGATCGACAGATCAAGACCATTGATACCCTCCACGACCTCCAAGAACATGTCGATCGTTGGGCCAAGCAGCATAAAGATCCAGAGGTAAGCATAAAGACCATTTTCTTTACTCTCGATTCTAACCCCTTGTGTTATAGACTGGCCGAGTCATCCTTCTCACTGCATACTCGACCGCAACCTACCGTATTCTCGAGACACGCGGAAGCAAAAGCCTCACACGCGATCAAATGAATCGGCTATCCTCTCAGGGAGACACCATCGGTTATGACAGCCAAGACGAGGAGATGACAGCAATTTTTGAGGATTCACTAGAGGCCAATGATGAAGAGGAAGGGGTCCGACGGATTGGTCAATCAACGGCAGCATACATTAGAAGAAGCAAGAAAATGCTGACCAACGACATGTGGAACGTTGTCGTTTGCGACGAATGCCACCAAATCAAAAATCCTGGAACCAGGGCCAACGAATTAGTTCGGCAGCTTGACCGAGAGGCTTTGCTTCTCGTATCGGCTACGCCGTTGCCTAACCACGTGAGAGATATCAACGGCTATTTGCGAGTACTTTGGGACCCAGCTTGGCCATTTGGATACCAACAGAAAGGCGACGCTACGAATGCCAATACTTTTTTTGGAGATTTGGTATATGCCAGCCTCTTTGATGAGTCTATCAAACTTGAGGCTGAAGAGCCTCTAACACTAAATCGTGTTCTCCATGGCAGAGTCAAACCGACATCAAAGCTATCGCCAAGAGAATACCGTAGGGCCATGGAGTATAAGTCGTTTGTGGAAGATCAGCATGGCCCAGCGTACCTTTTGAATCCCAATCTCTTCATGGAGTTCGCCAAGAACAACGATTATGGGACATGTGTCTCAACGTTAGCTGTCGGTCCAATCCTTAAGCTCCTCTCAGTCCGACGGGGTATGCTTACAAGGATGACGCTACCAAATGGCGACGTAACGTTTATGGGCAAGGGCATCGCCGGACTCAAAACGGAAACTGTGGAATTAGAACTCCCAGCAGACGCGAAGCCTAAGCTCGCTGCGCATATCAACATCTTGGTGGACAAATTAATGAGTCCAACAGAGGCAGGCCCTTCAGAAATGCTTACGGGAGGTTACGTCCTTGAACGACCTGGAATGATGTTGAACGGAGCGATATATCGCCGTTTGTCGTTGGCTTCTACTGACATCAACAACATCAAGCTTACGAGCCCCTCAGCTCGACTCTTGCAGCGGCTATCTGATCTTCGGCGAGGCACTATTGGCGAGGTACCCCAGGGAATGTTGGCTACCCGACTACTAAACACCGCTGGTGTTGCCCAAAATCCATTTGAAGATTTAGACCTGCAGATTAACACCATGGACATTGATGAGTCCGGCCGTCCAGAGTACCAGAGACGGAGGGAAGCTCGGAAGGCACGTTCAAAACCAATTGTTGCTGCAGGACGCAAAGAGGTTGATCAAGTTGCCCATTTTGATACTACAGGGGGTCTCCAGTGGAACTTTTACAACACCCGTGAGGATCAAAGCCTTGGTTTTCCACCACATCGAGTCGATCAGGTGAGGTATGTCGCTTGGAATTCTCCCAAGTATATCTATACGGTTCTTGGGGCATTGGACGCACAAGCCAAAGGCGAGCGGTTGTTGGTATACACAAACAATCCATTAACATCCCAGTAAGTCACTCATCCCGTTGTTATCTCGATTGGTCCCATGTGTCTATGAATAGTTTTCGACAACCCACTGGTTGACAGATGGACTAACACTTGCAAAAACAGAATGGTGAATGCTTTGCTCGTGGCTGCAGGTGTCCCTACCCTTCACTACATGAGCCGGCATTCTCAAGGAGAGCGCGACCGCGCCATTGAAGAATTCAATAATCCAGCTAAACCTTACACCTGCTTAGTGACGTCGCTGCAGCTCTCAGCCTTTGGCGTGAATCTCCACAAGGCGTGTCATCGCGGCTTGATTCTAGAACAGCCAGTCAACCAAGCAATCCTTCTCCAAGCTCAAGGTCGACTCTGGCGTATCGGACAAACGCATGATGTCCATTGGAAAATCCTCTACTGCAGAGACTCCTTCGACTGCTACATCGAATCGCGTAATCTTGAAAAGTACGCCACAACTCTAGCGGCTGAGAGTGGCATTGATCCCAGGATCAAAGGCGAAGCAAGGGTCATATGCGCCTTCGAAATCATGCGACAGCATTTGGGCCAGCCTTGCTCCAGGTATAGCAGAGCTCGTGTTGTATGGAGTCAGATGGACAGCCCTAAGCTAGAGCGCGAAGGTTTCTTCTATTCTGCGCTTGCAAAGTACTTTTTCAAGCACCCTGGCAAGTCTGACTTGGTCGGGAAACACAACATCAAGCAGATCGCCAAAGCATGGAAGATCGGCCATAGAATCACCTCAAGAATGGTTGCATCTCCAACTCCCCTAGAGGATGGATTAATTCTGGATGGTTACGAAGAAGCAGACGATGAGGATACTGCTCCTGGAAAGACGACTTTGCGAAAGAAGAAGAGTGAAGGGAATGGCAAGGGGATACTCACCAAGAAAGCAAGGGAGGTAAAGCTATATTAGCAGGATGTTGGGGACTGAGATACATGTACGATTTTGCGATTCACTACGATGGTGTAGTACCAACACATAAAAGGGGTGACCAGATTGGCGGGAGTTGGCGGTGGAGGAAATTTGGCTTGGTTCGATGTCTGCGAGAAAGCTCATCTAAGGAACGCGTCGTAGGATAGCTGTTGCGTCGATAAGATGCCTTGATTCGCTATTTCTTTGGCTTCGTTCACCGATTTAGATAGAGTCTGCAGCAAATATGATGAAGTAGTGTACAAATCGCAGAGATAAAAAGACTCATATTGGGTACGTGGCGTCTCGTTAAATAACTTCAAAGACCTCATCGTATAGTCTCTCCTCGCCAAGCTGGTCTATAGCCTCCCCATTCATGAACCCATGTATATAACATTCTCCAACAAGCAAGTAACGCTCAGAATCTAGACAAGGACGAAGACAAAACGGCATCTTCCCGCCAAAGAGCACGCAGATAATGTCGCCCTCCTCCATGACTTGCGGTCCCATCACGTAGTATCCCTCGGTCGTTCGTGCAAATCTCCGATTGCTCGAGGCGCCAGTTGCTGCACGGCTCCATTTCAGGGCGTCTCCCTTCTCGGCCAGACGATGCAGCTCAGGAGAGATGATCGTCTTGTCCACCGCGGTGGTGAGATAGGCAGCGCTATGTCCAAGCCATTCTTCATGCCGGATGGCGCTGTAGCTCTCATCGGCGTAGTCTTGCCAGTAAATGGCCATGCAGCCGTTGCTCAGTGTCTGGACGAAGGCGAAGAAGCTGCTGTCTTGGCTGTCGACGTACTTTTCGTCGAGACCAAATTTGTTTGTGTTGCCGCAGATGTCCATCCAAAGAGACTCGATGGCGACCCGTCTGGTGTTTCCTTGGTCGGGTTTTCTCTCGTGAAACGCTCCCTTTGCGAGCGGATCAGAGCAGTTCTGGATCGAGTCGACTTTAATGCCACGAATGTTGAGCACCTCTGGGATTGATGCGCTGATGTGAAGATCGGGCTTCTTCGAGCCGCAGGCACGGTGAGGACTGGTAGGTTCAGACATGATATGTCCATGACGAGCTCGCCAGTCCGGTGTCCATGATGGCAGTTTGCGCTCTTGCGTCTGTGAATATTCCGCTGAGGAATGGAGACTCATGTGCTGGACGGCCCCCAGAGTAATAAGAGATTCATTATCTCCGGTTAGGGCCCTCACGGCAACGTCGATGTAGACTTCTTCAACTGATTTCATGTAGTCCGCCTTCATCTCCTTCAGTTTGCTGTTCTTCCCCTTGCGAATAGCGTAGTGTCCCAACATGGCAAAGACCCGATCCCGAGGATCCGTTACCTGCAAGTGGCCTGCTCTATGAAGTTCATAGATGAAGCTGAACCGATTGTCTTTCCGACTGGGGGCGTCGGGCTCGATGAAGCGGCGATAGAGATACTTGATGGTTGACGTGGCCACCTTGAACTTTACTCTTATATGATGGTATTCTGCAAGATCCTCACACACCTCGTGCAGTGTGTTCCACTGCATTTCTGCCTCTCCCCAAAGCAGGGTTGCGGGAGCTCTGGTGCCAATCTCTTGAACGATCCAGCCACGTCGGAACTAGTAATAACAATCTCAGCGCCGATATCCTAAACATGAAGTAAATAATTCGGGCTAGAATAGCTTACCCACGGGAGAGCTGTTATGTGTTTCAAGGGCATCCAGTAATCGACTGCCTGTTTGAACAAACTGTTTACATGAAGGGCCGCTTTTTCACTGTTGTTACTGAGGAGCCCGGCGAGCCCTCGTACAAAGTCAAAGGCCTCTTTTGCCAGATTCTGCTCGTCAAGGCCAAGCCAAACCTGTACATGGCTCCCATTCCTGTAGATCTGGTTCATAAACTGCACCTGCTGCGATCTCTCTTCCTTGTTGAGCTGATCGATGCAAATCTGGTCGGCCCACACGCGTCGCGATCCGGTCCGCCTTCTGAGCCGTCTCAGGGCATTGTACAGACTGGCTGTAAGCCTGAGCCGGGCAGTGGGCAGGAATATCTCGTGCGTGAGCTTCCCGTCGCCCCAGACGTACGAGAGAGGCTCGTACACACCGGCATCGTCAACGACAACAGACTCGAGAGAACCCCTGAGCGGGTCTTCGGGATTCCCAGCGTGTAGCGTCAACACCCGAATTGTCCTGTCGGGCAAGGGAGTGTAGCTGTAAGCACGTGGACCGGCTTCAGAGACTATTCGATCGCCCATCCTCCCGATATTCAAAAGTCTGGGGGAGACGATGCTAGTCCATTCGGGAATAAGGATTTAAATTGCCCTGGAAACGTCCTTTTAACATGTGCCCAGAGTATTGATTGATCCATCTAATAACATCTCGGTTCCCGCGTTTGTCGGCCCGGTCGGGCACCAACAGGTAGTCTAACTGCATGCATATGCATGTGGTTTGTCTGTTTCGCCAATGTTATCGACATCTCACAATCTGTTCCCCAGTCAATCCAATTCGTGACGCAGCTGTCATGCATGTTGGCCCAATAGGACGGCGACAACAAATCAAGCATCCTGTCCTTCACCGATGCTGTTCACTCATAGGCCAATCTCCTCGTGTTGTATCATCTTGTGACCCGTCTGGCATTTGTCAACAGCCATGTGTATCAGCCCAATGAGGCGGCAATGGCAAGCCTCATTGCAACTGAGCTCTCCAAGAGTCGTGCATCTCCACCACTAAGATGTGTTTAATCTATCAAGTCCAGTCAATGGGGTTTGCCGAGAGATCCGCACTACACAATGAGGGGGGAAGCAACCGAATCAGAGACGTATTTCAGAGTGTGGACGTCCAAGATTTTAATTAAAATCGTAAAAAAGAATCTAGGTACCCTACCTCTAAGTACCTATACATTATTGTCATCATTCCAAGATCCAAACCAAACAACCTCTGCGAATCAAAGAACCGTGACCAATGGGCCCCGCCATGTCCTCCGAGGACAAACTCGACGAGCTCCTCAAGGAGCTCAACGAAGTCTACGATAGCGAAGTCAACCAGTACCGGCAATGCTTGAACGCCGTGGCAGAGGACCTAAACCACGTCCTCGCCCAGGACAATATCCGGCATCTCCCAATCGCCGCTCGGGTGAAGAGCTGGGACTCCATCAACGGCACCGCACGGCGCCGACAAAAGGACCGCCTAACCGCCCAAGAGATTCAAGGCAAGATGATTGAGCAAAAGGAGAACTGGGAGGTTCAATTCGAGAGATACAAGATGGACAAGGACGAGATTGGATATTTCAAAGACCGGAATGAGCTCGAGCTTGGCTTCCACGACATGCTTGGCGCGCGCATCGTGCTCTATTTCCCCAGCGACACCAAGAGGGTCCTCAAGCTTCTCAAGGAAGCAGGCTACGAACACGGCAAGGATCCCAAGAAAATGGGGGGTCCGGCAAATGTCAGGATGCTGCGAAAGCTTCACGCGAAATGGCTGGATGCGTCTGCGTCTGCCTCCCCGCCTAAAAAGAAGGAGAAGGAGGCGGCCGACGACCTCGACGCCGACGGCTTGGAGAAGCAGTTCTCGGGATACGGCGCTATTCACCTGGCTGTCAAGATACCCAAGCGACTGCAGCCGCGAGATCTGACACCGGACGAAAAGGAGCTCTGGGAAAGGAGGCTGGTTGAGATCCAAGTCGGCACTGTCATCATGCACGCCTGGGCCGAGGTCGAGCACGACATCACCTACAAGACCCACGGACGCGAGGTGACACAGGATGAAAAGGCCGTGTTGGATATCCTCAACGGCCTCGCCATTGCCAGCGAGGTCGGCCTGCGTCGCTTCCGATCGCCGCCGTCGTCGTCGACGTCCTCGGCAGTGGACGTTGACGAACTGCACAGCTGGATGCACCAGTTCTACATTACCAAGAACCGGGACATGCCGGACGAGTGGCTTGACATGGATCAGCTCTATGACTTTCTGATTAAACACCACCTTAACCAACGAGACAAATTTCTGCTTCGTGCCGACGTCGCCTGGAATATCCTATCGCTGAACGAGAAAAGAGAAGGCTTCGACATGGACCATGTCTTCCCCTTTATCATGATGCACCATCAGGTGCCGGTTCTTGTGCTTGAGCAGGGCCGTCGCATCAAGGCAGAGAAGGAGGCTGCTGAGAAGCAAGCTGCAGAGGAGGAGGCTGCAGAGGAGGAGTCCGACTCGGAGCGTGGGGCGTCGAGCCCGAGAGATAAGAAGAAGAAGAAGAAGGACAAACGTAAACCCCCGTTGACAAGAGCAGAGTCGAGAAGGATTGTACACCTGCTCCAGAAAGCCAATGGCAAGGAGCTCGAAGAAATTGCGAAATTGGTGGAACAGTACAAGGTAGGAAGTGCCAAGGGAGGTCAATCAGACGGAGAAGTAAGTTGTCTTGTCTTCTCTTTTTTGTTAAACCCAAATTGTGCGAATGAGAATGGCTAACAGGCGTTGAAACAGGAGTACCTGGGAGTCATTAGTCTACGCGAGTGTGAATCTCGTATTGCTGCTGATCCAAAGTGGCTGGACAAGGTTCGAAGGCGATATGACGAGTGGATTTTGGAGGAAATCCCACCCTTTGGTCGTTATGCGACGTTTTCTCTGGAGTCAGCCGAGCTTGGTTTCCCGATGAGGACTGTTCAGAGGCCGAGCCAAGATGATTTGTCGAGGAAGAATCGGAGTGAGCAGTTTAGTGACTGGATCAATATGCGATGGAGTCGGTGTGGGCTTACGTTGGAATACATGGCTCCGGGCATTAGTATGATGCTGGTTTTGAAGCATTACGGGATGTTTTGACCGGTCACGTCTGGGTATCTCGTCTGAAAGTCGCCCATGACAGAGGGGACTACCGGCTGGTGACGTACTGATACAGTGGGTTGCTATGAGAGTAAAACAGCTAGCAGAATATTTAAATGATTGTTGTTTGCGAGGAACTGGGACGAGTCATTTCTTGGCAGTTTGGGGGCGCATCTTTAGACTCGCCCGACTAACACCAAACGCAACATCAGAGACCTAGCTTGAACGACCACTATAAGGACCACGGAGTCTGTGCAGAAAAGACAACAAGTGAATAAGCTCGGATACTTATTTCAGCCTCAATTGTACTTGAAGAAGCCCCCTTGATTGTATTCAGGCCTGTGCCAGGCTACTTTAGCCAGTTTGCCCCTTGCAATCTACAAGCGACTGAGTGACGCGATAACATCTGTGCGCTGTTTAGCTTTAAAGGAGACTCACAACCAACACGGCGCAGCTCTTGAGCCTTGAGTAGTCCAATTACCAGAGAAAAGCAAGCGTCAAGCACTACCATTTACTAGCTGGCGAGTTGAACGGCCATTTTCTGCGCATCTTGCATCCCATGCGCGCATTTTAAGAGGTGGAGCTTTGCAGGGCATCCGCGGAGATTCCACCGGTGAGCAGATAAATTGGCTTACATACGCATGCCCTGCTACTATGGAATACACAATGACAGCTGTGTGTACTAAGCCAAAAAAAAAACACGGGGACCCCGTGGTGATGCAGATGTTTCGTCAAAGACGATTGTGGAGATATGGGGCATTCTGCTGGAGCACGTGTCGGCGATGGGGTGGCGATGTTTTGCGGCCATGTTTTGCGGCAAAAGGGTCAGGTACCCTAATTGCTTACCTAGGGTTAAGGAGGACTGGAAAATAAAGGGAAAAATAAAGCGTCAAGACGGATGTTTGCTACCATAAGACGGACAAGAATAGTATCGAGCCTCTCTCAGCCAACAATCGACAACCAACAAAAACAACAACGAACCAACCATTGGAAACCAGCAACTGCGACAATCCCAATGACATGCAGCTTCTACGCCACAACTTGAACCCATGATTTCGCACACACAATTGGCTCTAGAACCCCCCAAAAGTAGACTCCGATAGCGTTTCCCTTTTCTCGCACATTCCAAATTGAATTCGCCTCTTTTTTTGGTTTTCTACGTCATAAACGCCGGCAACTCGCTCGGTCCACCACGGTAGCTTCCGGCTGGCCGGCCGACATGGGGCAAAATGCGACTGATTTCCGTTTTGGGCCTCTTCGCGTTGCCGAGCCGAACAAGATATAAAGAAATGCCGGCCACAAGACTTTTTGGGTCGTTGGTTGTTGGATCGATGAGATTGTTTCCTAGCTAGTAATAATTCACATTCTTTCGATTTCATTGTCTCTATCATCATCTACCGTATTAGACGAGGCATCAGGAGTTTCATACCTCTCTCTCCGTCTCTCTGTCTCCTCTCACAGTATCCGGAGTTTTTTTTTATTATTTTCTTCACTGCTTATTTTTAGCTTCCTGCACAATGGCGACGCTAATTCGGCCAATGCATCCGAAGCTCTTCCTTCCCAGAGCCTCAACCAGACGATGCTTCATCAAGCCCGTCTCGGTGCAGCTCTTCCAGGCCTCTAGAACCGGCCCATCGACAAGGCGACTCCTTTCAACGACTTCGATCCGCCTGTCGCAGGCCCAGACACAAGTCCGTCCAAAGTCCAAGGTGTACGAGAGTGCCGATGTCGCTGTGGCGGATGTGAAAAGTGGATCGACGGTTCTCAGTTCTGGGTTCGGCTTGTGTGGGATTGCAGGTATGTGTTGTGTGACTTTTTGTATAAGCCCCCCCTATGACGAGACAAATTGATTACAATGACGTGATGTGAGCATGACGGACTAACAATCTTGTTCTTCTTCTTCGCAATCAGAAACCCTCATTCAAGCGCTGCACCGTCGAGGCCGCGAATCGCTGCATTCCCTCACGGCCGTCTCCAACAATGCCGGTCTCGAAGGACGCGGCGGACTCTCCAGTCTGACCGAGTCTGGGCAGATTAGCAACCTTATTCTGTCGTATACGGGAGGCAACAAGGTGCTCGAGAAGGGATACATTGATGGCGAGCTGGCCGTTGAGCTGTGCCCTCAGGGAACGCTCGCAGAGCGCTTGAGAGCGGCCGGAGCAGGCATTCCCGCGTTTTACACTCCCACGGGAGCTCGTACGTTTGTCCCCTGAATATGCCGTCCTGTTGCATTGAACAAGCAAATTACTGCATAATATCGAACCCGCAAGAAAAAACTAACCATTACAACAGACACCCTCCTTCAAGATGGCGAGATCCCCGTCCGCAACAACCCCAACGGCGGCGCTCCCCTCGAAAAGGGCCACCGACGAGAAACCCGCGACTTCAACGGCAAGCTGTACCTGATGGAAACCGCCCTGTCCGGCGACGTCGCCATCATCCGCGCCTGGAAGGCCGACACGGCCGGCAACTGCGTCTTCCGCCGCACGACCCGCGCATTCGGCCCCCTCATGGCCAAGGCAGCCAAGCTCACCATTGTCGAAGCCGAGAACATTGTCCCCGTCGGTGAAATCGACCCCGACGACGTGCATCTGCCCGGCATCTTTGTGGACAGAGTCGTCAAGGCCACCGTCGAGAAGCAGGTCGAGACGCTCACGCTGAGGGAACCCGAGGGCGAGGCAGTGGCCAAGGGAAATGGCAAGCTGGAGCGCAAGAGACGCATCGCCAAGAGAGCGTCCAAGGAGCTCAAGGAGGGATACTATGTCAACTTGGGCGTCGGCATTCCAACCATGTCGGCCAACTTTATCCCCAAAGAGAGGACGGTGTGGCTGCAGAGCGAGAATGGGCTGCTGGGTATGGGCCCTCACCCGACGCTGGAGGAAGTCGATCCGTAAGTTTGCCTTCTTCTCTACTTGGTGATACGATGAAGCGTATCAGTTGCTAACGGTTGATGTTTAACTAGTGATCTTGTCAATGCTGGCAAGCAGACCGTCACCTTTGTGCCCGGCGCCTCAACCTTTGACTCTTCCGAGTCCTTTGGCATGATCCGCGGCGGCCACGTCGATGTTTCCCATCCTCGGCGTAAGTACACACACACACACACCACACACTCAATTTCATTACGACAATCACAAAAAGCTAACAACTCCTCGCAGGCCCTCCAAGTCAGTGCTGCCGGAGACCTCGCCAACTTCATGATCCCAGGCAAGCTCTTCAAGGGCATGGGCGGCGCAATGGACCTCGTCGCCAACCCCGAAAACACAAAGGTCATTGTCGCGACGGAGCATCTCTGCAAGGACGGATCGTCCAAGATTGTGCAGCAGTGCAGCTTGCCCCTGACCGGCGCGCGATGCGTGAGCACCATCATTACCGACTTGGTATGTTTGTTCTCTAGCGATGATGAAGTTTACAAAATGCTAATATTTTTTGCGTGATAGTGTGTCTTCCAGGTAGACCGTGAGAAGGGCACCCTGACGCTCACCGAGCTGGCACCGGGTGTCACCGTCGATGAAGTCAAGAGCAAGACGGACGCGACTTTTGCCGTCGCAGATGAGATTGTGAGTATGGAGTAAGCTGTGAAAATGGGAAATAATTGAAAGGGGGAAGGATATACCCGCGAGCACAAGCATTGGAGTTTTTTTATTTTGGATGAATCGGGGTTCGACCGTTCCTATGGATATAGGGCGCATGGTTGGGACATGAAGCATTTCGACGTGAGTGATGCAACAGCTACAAGGGGAAGAGAGACATGTACATGTTCTTTAGACATGAAACATCAGCATAAATGTATAATAAAAAAAGACATGGCAATGTATATATGCCAGAAGATACTACTATAAGAAAAAAAAACACATCTGGTCTGGTTGTACGTGATGGTCCAAGATTCCATTTGCCCGTCTATGCATATATACATACATTCATCATAGCCATTATGACCATGATATACTTTAATGCCCATCATCACAGCTTTGCCGCAAAATTGCTTCCTCCCAGTCCCTCCACGATCCTATCCACCGTCTTGAGCATCCATTCCCCTCCCTCATCCCCAGCCAACCACCTCACGCCCTCCTCGCTCTCCCTCTCCTCTTCCCCCCCCCTCCTCCACCACCAAATCATCCCGAAACGAGCCATCGTCAACAGCCTTCCTCAGCCCAAACACATGCGAAAGCACCTGCGGCCCAACCCCCGTCTGCGCCCTCAAGCTGGCCACCGCCACGAGGCTCGTCATGACCCTCCCCACGCCCCTCCTCCCATCAGGATCACTCAGCAGCGGCCCGTAATGGCAGTTTAATATCACCACGGGCAGATCCGGATGCGACGTGCCCAACTTGTCGACCAGCTTATCCTCAAACGGCGCGTAAATCGAGTCCCACAGGCCTCTGCCCCTCGCCTTGACGGCCTCGACATTGTCTGCCTTTAGCGTCCGCGAGGGCTCCGTGGTCAGCTGGGAGGTTACGTCGCGAGGCAGCGACGCGTGGAAGGCGTTGAGGCAGTTGATGGTGCGAGGGATGCCGTTGAAGGAGATGCATTTGAGCCCGACTTCGCGGATGAACTCGGCGGTGCGCACGCGGGCTGTCTGGGAGCCTCCTCGCTCGGCTGCGGCAATGCCGTGGAGGATGGAGAGCGCGTCGGGTGAGTTGAGGGTGAATGTTGCAGCGGCCTGTGTTGATGATGAGCTTCTCATTCACCCATTCATATACCAAAGGTCAAACACCCTCCCAACCCAAACACCAACACACACATCCAAACAAAATCAACAAGTACTATAAGAAAGAAGAAGAGAAAAAACTCACAGATATCGCCAGCCACGCCCTGTTCCCAACGCCCCTCCCCCTCGCCTCCTTCGCAATGCCTCGAAACAAGTCCCCGACAACCGCCGCTCCCTTGACGACCTTGCAGGGCCCGGGCCTCGCAAACGGCGCGTTGATCAGCGCCTTTAGTCCCGGCGACAGCTTCGACATGTTGCGTCTCCTGCGCCTCTTGTCGCCCGCCGAGGTTACAGTTGAAGTTGATGCTGATGCTGAGCCTTTTGCCGCGTCTGGTTTCTGCGATTGCTGCTGCTCTTGGTGCAACGGCAACTTGGCCTCTTGCTTCATCACTCAACGGCCCCGTTTTCTCTCTTATATAAACCCTCCCAATGAAAAAAATCCCGGAAATCGCCTTTCAATTTCCTCCCCGATCAAAAGGAAACATGACATCAATAGTTTCACCGGAGTAAAATGGAGGTTCCAATTGCCCCCCCCCCCAAAAAATACCCACTCGCCGATCCGATTGCCGCTCCGCCGGGCCTCGGCTATTGGCTAACAAAAAGACTCTTGACATTGCAAACATTCATCCTTCTTCCCAACAGCAAGACAAGATCAGCGTCATTATGCAAGCTCCGTAGCCCTGCAACATGATAGATAGTAGTGCACTATGTCCATGTTGGTCTGATTGATGCATCTAGCACAAACCTAGATAGCTTCACCGTTGATAGCAAAAACACGAAACCAATGACAAGACCCAGCATACGTCAACACCAAAAACCTTGGTGCTTCAAAATACCCAACAATCACGGCACCGCAGTTCCGGGACATGATGAGCTAAAATCATAAAGATAAGGAAGAAGAAAAATAAGCTGCATCCCTCAAGTCGGCACTCAAGCGGAGCACACATCTGAGTACCGATCCCCGAGCCCCCACGATTAAAACCGACTGCTCCATCCATCTCGAGAGAAAAAAGGCTCGGGCATGTCCCGGGAACCACGTGCAGGTTACGTCGGATTGCGAGTGGAATCGTACGATTATTATTATTTTTTACTTGCTCATCTATCCGTACCTATCAGAGTCATGGTTTGTCTGAAAATTCTCCGTCAACTAAACCTCGATCGCCATCTTACATATATATATATTGCCCGCTGCCTTGGGAAATCGGCTGACGCGCGTTGCTGGCTATTTGGTTTCATTGGCAGCCATTTTGTGTCTTTTATTGGCAAGCCTCACAAAAGAGAGATGCTGCCAAATCATTCCGCCCAACGCCCTTTTTTTCAAATCATGATTTCTAAACTACTAAATTCCACATTCTACAGATCAATTGAACAATAAAAACAAAGAAAACCTACCCATTTCGCTAAATTTCCAGACCAAAAAACAAACCAACCCAAATCCCTCCATCCCGTGCCCAGCCCAGCCCCTCGCCAATTGCCCCAGTTTCGCTAATTCGTGTTAAAGGCTGGCCAGTTGAGCCAGTCAAAGTTGTTCATGTCCTCCCACGACATGTTGCTGCCAAAGGAGGGCTCAAACACATTGCCTGGTTGGTTCAGCACCTGCGCAATCTGGTCGTCCGACATGGTGGAAAACTGCACCATGTCCGGCCACAGCATCTGCTGGTCCATGAAGCTGCTCGGCAGGGCGGGGGGCGTGTCCTGCATGGGCTCCGACGACGACGGCGTTGTCCTCTGTGCCTTTGGCGGCCTGTTGCTCTTGGTCGGGCCCGATATCCGCAGCAAGTGCCGAAGATGCTTTCCATACAGCACAGAGAGGCCATTCCTATGCGGAGTGACGGTTCCAATCCGGTCCAGCACGGCAATGGCCTCTTCAATTAACCGTCTGATGCTCGGTGCAAGCCCAGAGCCGTCGGGGGCGTACGCGCTAATGTTCAAAGCAAAGCACGCGGCAAAGGAAATCATAATGGCCGTGTTGTTCGGCATCGACTGCAGCTGCGACTCGCCCTGGATCGCGGCTCTCATCACATTAAGAGCGGCTGACAACCCGGCCGTTCGGAAAAAGATGCGAACCTCGACGGGAGCTGTTGGGTGGTTGATGATGCGTCCGTACGTTGAGAGGCGAGTGTGAGCGACCAGAATGTCGACATAGGGGGGCAGGCGACGCTCTGCGATGCAAAGGTAAGCAGGTGGGCATTTCTTTGATTTCTTCACACTCCTAGCCGACTTACCAGGACCTAAACCAATCATCAAACCCCATTCTGCAAGCCACTGGTCGAAAAATCTTTCTATGGCGCTTTGTATCCTGTGCAACAACGTTTGAGAGACTGTGCTTGTAATAAAGAGGGGGGCAAGAGACATACGATCGAGCCACCAGTGATCCATCACTGTTGCTCGTCTGGGAGCCATCACAGAGCGCTCGGACTGTATTGAAAAGGCCATCCTGCTAACAGTAAGTAAAAATGGCATAGCGAAAAAGGGTAAGATGTAAAAGCATTGCGCATCGTCATACCAAATTTCGTCTCATCACGGCCATGGAGGCCACGGGGCCGTCTTGCTCATCCGCGATAGGAGACCGATGCCAAGTGTCGCAATCCTTGATGTTTCGTGTAATCGGAATCATAAAAGGTCTACCACGGGCCAAGGCCATTCTAAAAAGAAACAAGAAAATCAGTCGTTAGACGAGCCTCGGGTAAGAACAGAGGCAGAAGGGGAGGAGGAGAAATTAACTCACCCTCTCTCAACGACAAACAGCGAAATGTAGCATCTCTCTCGCGCTCGCAGCAACAACTGGCCCTGCTCTGACCACGGGTCTATGTCTGGGAATCCATCGATTGCAAGGGCAATGCGCGGATCCAGACACTCGCCCTTTGACACCGTCGTCGAGGACTTGAGGGCGTCCATGGGCATCAGCACCTTGTGAAGAGACAGGTCAAATGCAATGGTAGTCGCCATGGAAATGTACATGCAGGTTTCATCGTCCATGGTGTGATCGCCCGGGAAGATCCAGGGGATGTGGGTCATGAATGCCAAGACGATCTCGACCGACTTGTACTTGTCATTGACCACCTTTTGGGCCAGCATCTTGACATGGTTAAACAGCCTCTTGGAGAGGGGCCCTGCAGTAGGCATGAAGAGCGTAGACGCGGCCATGACCGTGGTGAAGAGGAAGGCAGACCGGCTTCGCGCATAGGCGGCTGTGTGAACTCGAGGAGACAGTCCCCACCGCGTGTGTACGAGTTTGGAGTAAAAGCTGCAGAATCATCTCATGAGTTTCATAGTCTCTCTCTCACTCTTTCTTTCACTCTTTTCTTTCACTCTTTCTTTCACTCTTTCTTCTTTTCTACGCAAAACAACTCTCTCTCTCTCCACACAGGGGGGCAAGGAATGTCTTACTAGTTAAACAACGACTCGGCCTCGTCCATGGTCACCAGTCCGAGGTCCACCGGGTCCAGGTCCTCGCCAACGTCGAGCTTCACCTTGGCCTGCGAGAAGAACTGCTGGACCTTTGTCGACTCGGGATCCTGCCTGGCCGAGGACGGGTCGTGCTGCTTCGCGTGCTGGGGCGAGTTGCGGCTCCGACGGTCACTGGGATGAAAGTAGGACGCGCGCGCCAGCAGCTGCAGCGGGTTCTCGGCGTCGTCAATGGCCAGGCTCTCCTCGGTGCGCTGGACAAAGTCGGCCATGGCGCGGTCGTGGTCGTCGTCGTCGTCGTCGATGCCGCTCGAGGTCGAGCCGCCCTCGCCCTCGCCCTCGCCCTCGCCATCCTCCTCCTGGGTGTTGCTCCGCGAGCCCTGCCGGGACGAGTGCTCGGCCGCATCTTCACCAGCGTCCACGTCGTCCAGCAGCTGTCTCAGGCTGGCCACGAGGCTTCGCTCCTCCGCGCCTCGCGCCTCGCCCGACTTGACGCGCTTGACGGCCTGCTGGAGCTGGTACAGGGCCTTGTCGAGGCCGACCCGCTTACTTCACTAGGGGGTCAGTCTTTGGCTCGTAGTCTCTCTCGTCTGAGTGGAGTGGGTTGGGTTGGAGGCTTGCTTCTTGATGCCCTTTTGCCGGCCGGGATGGAACTCGGGGCGGATGCACTCGCAGTTGAGGTGAATGCAGCGTCTACACTTTGCCTCGTACGGCATCCAATCGCACTTGATCTTGCTGCGCCTGCACACCAGGCATGCGGCCTGCTTCGGACGCGGCTGCTCCGTCATGGTGGTCCGTCTATGGAGGCACCTACAGGCTCGTGGGCATCGCGTCGAGGGCGCACTACCATTGATCCAAAGACGCTCCCTCTCGACTAGCAACGAGCTGCAAAGGCTTCAAGTGGACAGACGGGCTGCTGGGCTAGGATCGGGATCAGGGAGCGGCAGGTTTGATAGACGGCACGGCCATCACGGGTCTGGCCTGGTCATCCGATGAGGGCGGCAGCAAATTTCACAGTGCACAAACGTCTAAAATACACGTAACCTTGGCCGTGCTAACCCGCTTTGTCGTGGCCGAGCATCGTCGAGTTTGTGACGGCCAGGAAGAGAGAGAAAATCGGGATGGTCTAGCCTTACCGAATGCCGAATGCCGGTCTTCCGGGCCAGCCATGGTCTTACAAGATGGAGGCCGGGCACCGTGTTGGAATCAACCGCCACCACTATCGAGGAATGCATGGCGCCATGGTTACATCCTCAGCTTCCTTACGGCCCCTTTGGAGCAGGATTGCGTCGCAACTCAGAAGTTCTTTCGGCGCGGCCAACGCACGAGTGCCGACGGTGTAGGGCCGAGGGGCGAAGGCCAGTCTCTGGTCCAGATGGATAGTCGAGGATAGTCACGGAAAGCGATCCGTATAGTGGAATTAGTCATACGCCTATAAGCAAAAGGAGAAGCTGCTGCTCTCCAGCGGCACGCTTTGAGGCCATTATCTGCACGTAATGCGCACAGAGGCGACGTCCTGGTTGCTAAATTTATCGCCGGCTCAGTTTCCCGCCTCCCGTGCTGCATCTTGCCCATCGTCCTGGTCAATTCAAGCATCCCCCCCCTTGCCGCTGAGTCGTACCGTCGTCCAGTCATGTTGCCTGTGATGTGATTCGCACGCGCATCGTGCATCTGAGACAGGACTCGGGGCTCTTGCCTGAGTGCCGAATCCAGGAACTGCGTAGATTCATCTCCTTTTGCCGCGGGCCTTTGTCCCCAACAGGCTGGAGTGAAACAGGGCTCGCAGCTTGTCAACGGCAGACTCGATATCAAACAAGAAGCTAGATGGACCAAGCCCTGTTTCAACACACGGTGCTGGGCGTGGCGTGGCGGTTGCGAGCGAGGTTGAGCCGCCTTCAGGATCTCTCTTGGACTCTAGTTGGGGATCTGATCTGACAATGTGACTAAACATTGATGCCAAAGTCAGGTGACGCCATTATGGGAGTCGGAACCAGAGTGGTTCAAATTCAATGACAGATGCATACTTGCATACCTCTTTCGACCTGGGCGGATTCGTCGGGCAGTTACCATGTGAGTCTGTGTGTGAGCGGGCTGGTCCGAGAAATCGTGGAGATTGACGCCGTTTGCAAAATAAGCTCAACCATTGATGGCAAGGACTGCATCTGTTAATTTAAAGGCCAGGCTGCCTGTACAATTCAAGTGAGCAGTGCGTGCATGCCGTACATATATCACTCTGTACAAACACAGCAACACGGTCGTACCAACTCGTATATACGAGCACATTCACATCCACATCCACACATGCTGCATTGGTCCTCGATGTGGTCAGCCATGCAAACTCGGCATGGCCGCCCACACGGGCCCTGTCCGTGTCCATGTCCATGACAAAGACCAGCCCCAAACCGACCAGACTACACCCGCCGAATGGAGAAAGAGTCGATACGGAGAAGATGGAGAAAGCTGGAGAGACGTCGCCACATGGCGTCCCAAAACTCACCCGCATTACCCGTTTGGTCCCTCTGTTAAACTGCTGCCTACACTAGTCACTACCAAGAGTCTGGATCCGTCTGTTGTTTTTCCAACGGCCCACTGCCGTCCGGCTTCCGTCCGATGTTGATGCTGAACAGCGTCTCTCTCTCTCTCTCTCTCTCTCTCGTCCTCAGCCGTGTCTCATCCATCACAGGGGGCATCTTCCCATAAGCCCTCGCTTCTGCGTTGCAAGTCAGCATCCAGACGGGACACTTGGGGTTACATGTGACACCCCACAGAACGCTAGCAGGCCTTGGCTGACCACGGCCTCCTGCTTGGTGACGAGATGCGAAGCCAATTGCGAGGTCATCACCAGCCAAGATCGTCCCATCCGATTGCCGGTTCTGTTCGTTGAATCGCCAAGTGGTTGCGCGCAAGGATCCGTATCTTGTTTGTCAAATTCTAATGCTCCCTCCCTTGGAGTGGGCTTCATCCCCACCCGCGGCCAACAACTCAAGCTTTTTTTTCCTCTCGTCTGACGGCCCAACGGGTCCCAAACCAAGTTTTTTTCTACTTGGCTGAACAATACCCGAGTCAATGCTCATTTACTTGCTTTTCCGTTTGTAAGACGGCATGGGACGAGGCCCACCAAGGTAACCCGGGCCATGTAAGGGGTACGGAAGAGAAGGGGACAAGTCATTCGAGAGAGAGAAATAACGCTCTCCGCCGTCATCTCGAGGGTTGAGACCATCTCCATCGGGGACGCACCACACATTAGCCTGTACGCACTACACGACAGATACGCTTCGCAATACCACCTTGCATACATGTGCACCATCACCCGTGTGCTTCGTACGACATTGAATCGTTATTCACCTTGCCTTGACCGCTTACACCCAGCCCAGCCTGTCCATGTATCTTGTCTGTTAGTCGCGGCTTTCCAGCGTTCTGTTTCACAGCAACACAACGCAACGCTCGCCGGCTTCTTTTCCGTCTTCCAGAACCCAAACCGCTATTGAATCCGGACGCCACCTCCCACCGACAACAAGCTCATGGCCTTCGTGCTCCGTTGCCCTGGTCATTTTTTATTCTGCTGCCTGGAACTAGCCCTCATCTGTGCTCTTGGCCTGGAGCCAAGCGCCTCCCCATTTGACGCCTCGTGCGAGCCTTGCCCATTCCTGGCCACTCTGTGACATTGAAATCCTCCGGCTGTACATGCTAGCGTCGTCGTGGGCGGCATCGAGTTACTTGGGCAGGATTCCCGGGGCTAACGGCAGCTGTCCAACTGCCGCCCACGCCTGCTGGGAGTCCGTGATGCCTCGTGTTAAGAGTCTCCTGGGCGACTCAGGTCGCTCGCACATCATCATGACTCTTCTTGCTTGTACCCGTGCTAAAAAAAACCTCCCTCCACAATCATCAGGTGCAGGGGGCCGCAACCGAAGCCACTCCTCTCGCCTCCTCCACCGCCCGCAAGCAGCCTTGACCCCAAGCCAATCCTCCAGATTTCCCCCAAAATCAGCCAACTACGAACCTGCTGAGAGGGGGGGATCCCATCCCATGCTCTGGGGCCCCTCAAAATTTTTTGCAAATGGGGACCCCTCTCTCCATGACATGGAGATGTACCTTTGCCATGGGCAGATTGGCATTGCCAATTGCTGATCCGGGCCTGTTCCGTACGGCCATTATATATATCGAGGGCCTCGCCCATCCACCGCCGATGAAACCTTCCAACGCATGCAGGGCACAGCTTTGTTTCTACCCAGTCTCTGATTCATGGGCAGCCGGCAGTAGCTCTGACTTTCATCTCAACTCTTTGTTTCCCATCTCTTGTTTCAGTCTTTGTGAATCATTGGCCTTGACCGCACACCACGTGGCTCCAGCACAATGGCGGCAAACGACAAGATTGCCGCGGAGACGGAGGTGCCCTATCCGGAGCACAATGAGAAGATGTAAGTCAATCTGCGGCGTCACTTTGCCCCGTGTGCCAGACATGCATTGTGTCTTGTTCACTGTGGTTGGGGTTGGGGGGTTGACTAACACGCTGCTTCTGCCATAGGGTCCGCGACTACTCTCCTGGAGAGACGGGTAAGCGACTGGCCGCTCTGACCGACAACCTCGAGGGTGAAATCCGTAACCCCCTCAAGGGAATCCCTCGAGAGACTCTCTTTGCCAACGTGAGAGAGTTTCAGAGGACCAAGGGCCTGCCTGACGACATCCTCCCTCTTCTCGAGAAGGGTGCCCTCGTGGCACAGAACCCTGCTGGCTTTGAGAGCCTGGACCTTGAAGAGGATGAGAAGCAAGCTTTGAGAGAGGAGGTGACACATCGATGGAAGCACCCGTGGGCTCTCTATTATACCATTGGCCTCAGCTCCATTGCAGCCGCCATCCAAGGTTGGGATCAGGTACGTCGCCAACAAGCACTCGAGTGATGATACTTTTTTCTTTGAATCACTCTCTAACTCGCTTCATAGACTGGCTCAAACGGTGCCAACTTGTCTTTTCCCACTGCTCTCGGCATTCCCGACAATGCTGGCTCCTCTTGTGGCCCCGATGCCAACGCTGGCGATTGTGCAAAGAACAGCTGGATCATCGGCTTCGTCAACTCATTACCTTACATTACAATTTGCCTATTGTACGTTGACCGTGACGACTTGTTGACGGGTAGATTGTTAATGAATCTCTAGCGCTGGATGGATTTCCGACCCCCTAAACGATTGGATCGGCCGTCGAGGTACCATTTTCCTGGGCGCAATCTTCTCTCTCCTCGCTCCCTTTGGCATGGCCGTCTCCCAGACCTGGGGACAGCTTGCGGCTTGTCGGTACGTAAAATGATGTCGACCTATTATTATTCTTGGCCAGTTGCTCACATCTCCATCGCTAGTATGCTTCTCGGTATTGGTATGGGCCTGAAAGAAGTCACAGTCCCCGTCTTCTCGGCTGAGAATGCACCTCCTGCTATTCGAGGCGGTCTTGTCATGTCCTGGCAAGTGTGGACGGCATTTGGCATCTTCTTGGGAACATGCGCCAACCTGGCTGTTGGTAAAGTCGGCGATATCGCCTGGCGCCTTCAGCTTGGTTCTGCATTTATCCCGCCGTCCCTTGGTCCATTGGTACCTACTTTGTCCCGAAACGTCCTCGATGGTATATGAAGAAGGGAAAGCACGAAAAGGCCTGGAACTCAGCTCCTGAGACTTCGAAACACCCCCATCCAGGCCGCCAGAGATCTCTACTACATCCAGTGTCTTTTGGACCAAGAGGAGCTTCTCGTGGAACAGGCCGGCCTCAAGGTGACCAACAACATGTTCACCCGCTTCATCGAGCTCTTCACCATTCCTCGCATCCGGCGCGCAACCTGGGCCTCTGGTATTGTCATGATTGCCCAGCAAATGTGCGGCATCAACATCATCTCCTTTTATTCGAGCACAATCTTCAAGCAGAGCGGTATTTCCGACTACACTGCTCTGTGGGCAAGTTTCGGCTTCGGCTTGATCAACTTTTTGTTTGCTTGGCCTGCCGTATGGACCATTGACACCTTTGGTCGACGAGCCCTTTTGCTCTTTACCTTTCCCAACATGTTCTGGACTCTTCTCAGTATGTACCGTGTCCCATCGAGTTGAGAGTTTGTCGGCTAACCATACACGCAGCTGCCGGTCTCTGCTACCTCATCCAGCCCGACATTGTCAACAGCACTCCCAGAATTGCGAGTGTCGCCACCTTTGTTTATCTCTTTGCCGCTTTCTACTCGCCAGGTATGCTCTTTTTTTTTAATTCTATCAACTTTCCGAGATTCATATACTGACTTTTTTCGGTTAATAGGCGAGGGTCCCGTCCCATTCATGTATTCTGCAGAAGTTTTCCCTCTGTCCCATCGTGAGATTGGCATGTCATGGGCCGTCGCCACCAACAACTTTTGGGCCTCTGTCCTTTCTCTTACCTTCCCGCGAATGTTGACCGCCATGACCGCCACCGGAGCCTTTAGCTTCTACGCCGGCCTCAACCTGGTTGCTCTGGCCCTCATCTTCCTCTTTGTCCCCGAGACGAAGCAGAAGACGCTCGAGGAGCTCGACTACGTCTTTAGCGTTTCGGATCGCCGCCACGCACAGTACCAACTCACCGAGGTGCTGCCCTGGTGGATCAAGAGATATGTGCTCTTCCAGAAGAATGGCCCCTGCCCTGAACTCTACCACTATGAGAACGCGGAGCTGGCGGATAGCGGAAGCGTTTAATTGCTAGACGTTAGTCTTTTTCGCAGCGGGGCGTGACAGAAGGGGGAGTGTGATGGATAGAGATGGTTCGAGTTATGAGATACCACTTTCTTTTTTTTTGTATTTAAAGACTCATGTGTTATGGCGGTTGAAATGTGTATCATGGAATAACGCAACGCGGTAATGGCAATTGACAGAGATGAGAGAGTGCGCTGAAATTCGCCATGTGTTTTGTGCTTGTCACGTACCCGGGATACTGTAGCTTGTTATACAACTTGCCATTCGTTTGAATGCTACTATTTTACCACGCTGTGAGTTGGGTGTGTTTCGTTATATAAGGTTGATGGGCTAAAACATTGGGTAAAGCAACAGAATGAGGCCGCGTTCCCAGCTATGAGTTTAGAGCTCGAGTAATGTTATCAATGTTTCTACGACTATTGTACATCTAGAATAGGTAATTCATTATCAACAATACTGCTGATATTTTAATCTCTTATCAGGTAGCTATCAAGGCAATCACGAGATCTTGGCTTTGTTGACTTTTGGTCATGGATTGCAAATATCGCGCCTCTCAGTGAGGTGAGGTTGATGGGAATGCTGATGCAGAGGTATTTGATTCACCTCTGCCTAGTTACTGTTATTCAGTGTGACATGGAATATGATTAGGGAACTTTCAAAAGAGCTTTTGGGTGTCGCCTCATTCCAGGGTAATAGCCTGCTGAGTTGGACTACATGGGATGAGTTCCACATACAACCATCTCAAGGGGTATATTGATTTGATAAATGGCAGACATATCAACTTATTCAACTGAAAGATTAAGGATTGACTTTTAATCTGCAGCGTGGATGATTGCAAGTCGTATGTGAATTGGCCCTGATATAGGGTATGCTAACCACCAAGACGTGTCACCTATCAGCGACGAATGAAGTGGTCGAAAAGAACAGTACAATTCGACCATGGCATTTTGAAGTTTGTAAGAGAAGAATATTGAAATGAAAAATGGTAACTTGACCGTTCAATGGGGAGGTTATTGACAACATGGATTGCCGGTGTAAAAGCAATGACTTTACCAAATGTTTCAGAAGAGAGCTTTGAGTAAGTAAAGAAACGTTTACTTTGCTCAAAACGGGAATACATCACCCAGAAATATTCTTCTCACAGCAGACTTGTAGGTTAAGAGCATTGTTTCCAAGAATCCATCACTTTACACACATCCCAGACTCAACTTCCCTCGAACACCGCCAGCAACGCACACCTTAACCTCGATGCTCATCAAAACCACACACAAGCAAACTTTCAACCAAAACAAAAACATCACAAAACATCCATCAAACAACCAATTGCATCAACCGTCAACTCTACTCCCCCGAAACCACCTTCACGTGAAAACTCTCCAAAACTCTTACATAAAGAACCAACTTACCCGAGACAGCAAACTCCAACTCAATCAAACAGCTAAAAACGCAAAAAACACACTACCCAAAAGTCAATCAAGAACCCATACTCAAAGTCAAGCTAAAGCAACCTACACGTCCCGCCAAAGCACCCCCGGTAAGACGTCAAAACTCTAAAAACCCGCGGCCGGGAACGCAAGGTCCCTGCATAAGGCCGGATATCTCTCCCAACTACTGTACTCTACTCCTTTGGGCATGAGATGTGCAGGAAACTAAAAAAAAAGGGGGGTGCTTTATGATATACTACGGCAGTAGCTTCCAACATTCCTTCATCGTTGGGGTTTGGAGTTTTTTGTTGTGCTTTTTTTCTCGGTCGAGTTTGTCCCCTCTTAGGAAATGGAACCCATGGCTCCTCAAACAGCCAAGATGGGACATGTATTACTGTCTTGTTACGATTCAGCTGGGTTTACTCAGCCCGAGTCACATCATAACCCACGCCCTCCCGGATTCATCAAAAAGCCACCCGTGAAAACCTTCTACGCAAAAAAGATAAACAATCACGGGCAAAGAGTGGCAAAATCCCCACATCTGCAGCTTCACAGCCGCCATGTTCGCTCGCTCCGGGACCCTGCAGCCAAGAGCGTCCCTATCCCGAATGAGTCACTCTTGTCAAAAACATTGGAAATACCATGGCCCAATCCAACAGATACCCAAGACCTCGGAGAGGACCCTGGACTGGACTGGACGAATGGCTCAAAGATGCCCCAAGGCCCGACCGGGTTCGCGAAGCTAGCTGAAACTCTGCCATCTTACCGCTTGCAAGCGAAGAGCGTATCCGGGCTTGGGGGGGGGGCGCCAATCATGCAGAAAGACAAGAAGCCGCTTCTTAGTGGCCGCCTTATGAAAGCTGACGGGTTTCCCATGGGTACTGCTTACGAGGACTCTGCCGCGACATGATACCGCCACTTTTGGGTCTTGTTTTGTTCCTTTCTGCCGTTCCGGCTTGGACTGCAGGGCCAAAGAGCCTGGCTGCCCGCACTCAACAAAAGAAACGTGAAAAAAAATCACATATCACGAAAAACGAACCCCAAAAAGAAACAGTCGTAGGATCAATTCGCATATAGCCGGGCAAGGCACAGGGTCAGCTGCTGGGCGGGGGACTCTCGGGCCGTTTGAAGCGTGCACAGCAGCTCCCGGGCGAGCCGCAGGGCGTGTTGCGCATCTTGATGCAACCACAAACAAGTTGAGTTTGAGAGCCCTTTGTTCCTCCCGCACGTCGATCGTCTGATGACGCTCCGTGTGAACCGACCCGAAAAGGCGCTTCGGAGGAAAAAACAAAACCTACACCGAAAGTGGCCGCTTCAGAGAGTTGGGGCGTATCCAAACACCCGTGCAGTTCTTGAGGAATGGTCTTTTGTAAATGGCCTCGTATGCTTCAACCGGGAAGCGTATTCCCACTTTCTGCTGAGCCTCCTCCCCTGGTTGCGCGGCTCGCCAAGCCCTAGGGGGAATTCAATGGCTCAGCTGTAAAGGTTAAATGTCAAATCAAGTTGAAATCAAATACTGCAAAAACAACCGCCCATTATTATTAGTATACGGGTGTAGTCAGCTCCGCGATACCCTCGTCCAAGGTAAGCCCATATCGCCTATCTGAATAAAACGGGCGTGGGAGTGTGTGCCGTGCCGTCGGACCAAGACGCCCGTCCCAGCAGACGTGTGGTCTCGACCTTTTCTTCTTTTTTGTTGCTTACTGACCAACGGAAATAAGCATTGGGGCTAGAAGGCTGGCGAAAGTTTCTTTCCGGCCTTCTAGGGTTAGGAAGCGCCGGCACAAGCCAACGGCGGCGGCTTTTGGACTATTGGCACGCAACGAATGGCGAGAGCTACGACGTTTCGGATCCTCAATAGAGGACGCGAAAGCGAGATCACGTCGCCCGACAACTCCAGCCCGTCTGGCCCAGAACCCAGAACCTGCCGCGACCGCTGAGACCACGGGCTGGAGAGACCAGCCCAGACCAGACCAGACCAGACCAGGGGGGGAGGGTGGTTCAACGGGGTCGCGAGCCGGCAGTGCAGAGAGTCTCGAATCGTCGAGTCTCCTCGTGATGGCCTTGATGAGCAGTCCGAGTCCCTCGACTGCAGGCTTGATAGCGCGGGATGGCTCTCAATAGTCGAGCGGCCAAGGGAGTAAGCATGCTTAGGGGTGGCTTTTTTTTTTGGCTGCTGCCCTGTCGGTTCTCGACCTACGCACAGCAAACGACGTGCGTGGGCTGCAGCCGGTCGCAGCAAGCATCAGCACGGGCATCGATTGGCGGAGGGACGGGCTGAAGGGCAATTCAGACGGTGGCCTGTGAAATACGACGGGCTGGCTGTATGCGAAAGTGGGAATATTGCATCTGCGTTTCATGGCAAATGAATGCGAGGGGCGGCATGGCGCAAGTGAGAGAAAGGCCTGGGCAAGTCTAGACCTGGAGCCTCGTCTCCGCGGCTTGGCCGGGCCCTCCAGTACGAGTGCGTGTGCGTGTGCTATTAGCAGCAGCCAGCCAACAAGAGTCGGGGGCCCAGCCCTCAATCGTCGGCCGATGGCACAAAGTAGCATTCATCGTGGGGATGGCCTGCATAGGCATAGGCGGTGGCGATGGCTTGGTAGCTGACGGCGAGCGGCCGGCAGAAACTCTGGTGGTTTGGGTTTGGTTTGGTTTGGTTTGGGTTTGGCTTGGCCTGGTTTGCTACCCACGCTTCGATATCGGAGACCAGCCGAAGCCGACCGGAAAGACGGCTTCGACTGTGGGCTCGAGGTTTGACAGACGCCCCCCATCGGAGTCAACAGCATTGTGTTGTTGTGGAGGGAAATTGTTCCGCAATATGCAGCTAAAGGTGCAATGGGACGACGACTCGCCGTGCTTTCAACCTGATCACAAGGCCAAGCACCGAGTCGCATCGTCGGTCCAACACGTCTGCATCTGCAGGGCCATTGGATTGAAAGGTTCTGGCCCAAGACACTGCAGGGCCAAAAGGTTACATTTTGCACGCACAAATTCGACACCACACGATGTGCCGCCTGCCAGTCGATTCCATCGGTGCCGATGGAGGTGGCGAGGCGTGGAAGCCATGTATGTACATCGAGGGGGGGGGGGGCGGCTTGTTTTCCGCGAGCAAGCTCCATTGGCAACTTGGTGATAGGCTGAAAGCCTATTTGCCCATCGAGAGCAGAGTAGGTGATCGAGAAAGGCAGCTGGCTCTGATCGACGACGGCTGAATCCTCCACCTCGCCATGCCAGGGACGGGACGATGGACTAATGGCGAGAGGCGAGACAGCTGTCGTCCTGCTCATTAGCTTTTTGACCTGCAGCTCGACGGCGTATCATCTGAGACAATCGCGGGATCCAAGCACAGACGGCCAGAGAGATTAGCCCGCAGCACCAAGGCGGCTACACTGCACTATACACATTCACACGGCGGCTTGCCTGACATGTCCCCATGAGGCATTAAGAGAGGGAAGCTTGCACAGCATCTCTTGCGTCCTTGTCGCAATCTTGACGCTCTTGTACTCGGTAGCACTCGTAGAATCATCAAAGACTGGGTCCTGTCTGGAAACACAAGCACGACAAGTCGCAACAAGCCCCACAAGCTACCTTTCTCCCGGTAACTGGAAATCGACGATCAGTGCGGAGATGCTCAAGGGCGAGCGACGGCACTGTGCAGCTGGTTTTTTGGTGGAACGGGCCACGGGTGTATCTCAGGGACCAACGAGTTTCCATACGGCAGGGCAGTTGGTTTGAGCCCTTGATTTGGCGGTGACACTGCCAGACGCGACAAGGCAGCAGCCGTTTTGAAATTACGACGCGTGAGACATGCGCCTACAAGGAGAATGACTGCAGCCGAGGTGAGGGCAGTGTCGTGAGCATGACTTGGCGGATTGGTCACGGCACGCATGGTGGCTTGGGACTGAGCTGCAGAGCATGACCGAGAGGCTGCCTTGGATAAATGAAAACTGACGAGTCAAACGGTCGCATCAGCCAGGCCGACCAGCCCGCGTCGTACGACGGCCTGCCAGGAAACGGAAGGTTGTGTCCAGGGTGAAACCGTTTGTTTGATGAAAACTGGAATGGGCGAAATGGGGGGGGGGGGCGGAG